>OU015501.1:148424697-148572197 GCA_907164885.2 Dolomedes plantarius
TCGGCTGATTTGAGACGATGTCCTTAGTTTAAGAGATTATTAAGGTCGTATGCTATTTATTAATAACTGTAATATTGTACTAATGTTCAACTCTGAATTCCTAATTGTTAAGAAAAGTTATTAGGTGCTGGAGTTTGTCGATTCCAGCGACGATTCGTCGTTCTTATTTTTGTCTACTTTTTCAAGTTGAGAAGAAGTGTACTAAAGTTTTAATGTTCATAAAAGTCTGTTATTAAATTGCGTTAACTGGCATATTTATTTTTGTATTTGAAATTCACTTTTTTAAAATATCTACCCGTCCCTCGGATTTGGTACAATTTTGGTGTCAGGAGTGGGGTTATTTTAATTGAATGTCAGTTACTCGAAAAATTAAGGAACAATCAAAATTAATTTTAGAAAAGTTTGGCGAAAGCCAAAATCAATTAAAAGAGGAAATTGGCGAAAGCGAAAATCGATCAAAATTAAAAATTGACGAAAACCAGAATTTGCTTGCCAATCAATTAGAAGTAAAATTTGGCTAAAGTCAGAATTTGCTCGCCAATCAGTTAAAAGTGGAAATTGGTGAAAGCCAGAATTTTCTCGCCAATCAGTTAGAAGTAAAAATTGGCGAAAGCTAGAAGAAGTTGGAGACGGGTACAACAACTCATTTTGATAACCCACTGTCACGCTGATAGGTAGAAGCGATGAAAATATATCTTTGCAAGACTGTTTGACACAATATATAAGAATGCCATATAATATTTTAACATATAAAAACTTTAAATAAAAAAATTTAAATTACGTAATTATAGAAAATTTAAAACATATTTTTAATTAATTATTTGAATGATATAATTTTACTTCAAACTATCTGCGACCCTTTTCATTTATTTCGCGACCCACAGTTTGCGCACCACTGTTGCACCATTGCTCACTCAGAAATCTTTTTTAAAAAATTCAGTCTTTAAGGGGGTGAAAAAAGACAATCCCTCAAAATAAAGTAGCGAGTGAATGATCTCTGTATCTGTGGAACCATAAGCCCTAGGTAGCAGAAATTTTGCACGGTGGTTCCTATAAGGTTCTATGTGTTTACTTAGAAATCTCTCTACGAAACACAAAATTTAAGGGGTTTAAAGCCCTCCAAAAACAATGACTGACTGATCACTTTATCTTTGTAACCAGAAGGTCTAAGGAAGCTGAAATTTTACTTTGTGGTTCCGCTAATGCCCCAGGTTCTCAAAAAGATTTTTTAAGATGAATTTAATCTCTATATGTTTTAAAATAGGGGCTTAAATCCCTTAGTTTTTTTTTAAAAATCGTAAACCCATATTTAATGTCCGTTTACTGTCGTTCAATTATAGGCTGAACTTTCTCTGAGGAATGATTCTCTGAGGATTGCACTTTACTGCCAAAGTTAATTTAAATTAACCAAATTGCATAATGAATGGTAGGAATGTATTCCGCCGCGAAGCACGGATATTCAGCTAGTTTTCACATAATCGAAAAAATAAAAATAAAAAGCTCAAAACGAAACTTCTAACAAAAAGACGACCCGACAGCGAAAAGCAATGAATAGCGGTACGATATTAGAAACAAGGAAGAGACGCTTAATTGGCGCGTTATTGCCGTTTTCTCGCCAAACGGCAAAGTTTCAGCTATAATACGTAAGTACCAAAATTGTTGTAATGAACATTTGGATATGAACCAATCGCTTAAAATGAAAACGCGCTATTAGGGATGTTCAAACAGGATAAAAAGGCAACAACTGTTTCAGCCTACACACCGAATCGTAACATTTAAAAACTAATAGGAAGTAACAGTTATATAACTGTGCACACGAAAACATTCACAATCTCATTGCCAGTCTAGCATTCAAATATCTTTATTTACAGTTTTTCACGCCGTCGGCCAACGGTTAAAATGTTTTGTCTTTTGAGTTCGTGCTTTCTTTACATCTGGCACGTATTTTTACTTACTCATCTGGCACACACCTTAAATTTTTAAAGTGCGATTACCAAAGCTAGCCTTTCTTTTTATACCACAGTTATTAATAGTAGCATTTGACGAAAACAGCTTTCGAAATGATATGGCATATTTCATTTTCATGTTATGTAAAAAAGTTAATTGTAAAAGTTGTATTATGTATTAAAAGATACATAATTAAATTGGAGATATTTTTCAATTACACCACTTGCCGTTACTTTGCATATCAAATTGACTGACACACACACACATGTATATGTATATATATACATATATATATATATATACATATATATATATATATATATATATATATATATATATATATATATATATATATATATATATATATATTACTAATAGATAGCCTATTAAACTATAATTTAAAATTTTATCTTACTATTTTAGTGATGGGTTACATTTTATTTTCTTATTTATAAAAAATTTCAATCCTAATACTCCAAAATGGATAAATTTCTAAAACGGAAATGCGATTCTAAGCAAAATATTGAAGATGGATCAATAAGTATAAGTAGTAGAAGAAGCAGGAGCAGCGTCATTGATACTAAAATATCTACTAGAGGACCGGGAGTCGAAGCAATGTGAAGTAAATTCAGAAAATTTAACCCTCCAATATTTGGACGAATATTTAAGTTTTGGATTTACATACAGAGTAGAAAAAGAATGCCGAATTCCGTAATGTATTGTATAAGAAGAAAAACTGTCCAATATCGCAATGGCTCCTGCAAAGTTGAACTTGACTACGACGCATGCCAGTCTTTCTTAAAAGAAGTAAATTTGTTTCAAAAGATTATTGGATAGGAATGCAAAACAAAGCAAACAACAAAAAAATCTGACAAAACTCTGATTGATCATATAAGGTAGCAGAATTAATTGCATTAAAGTTATAAACGCCGAGTCTCTTATATTGCCGGAATGTTGAGAACTAGTGAAATTTATTTGTAGGTGAAACGAAAAAAGAAATTTCATCTATCTGATGGTACAATAGAAAAAGGATTAACAACAAGGTCAGATAATATTGAGAGAAAAGTAACTTATAAGCTTTCCAGACAATTATCTGCTCTACAAACTGACGAACCTACAGATATTAGTGGTAATGCCCATTTACTAAGGTTTGTTCATCTTATTATTGAAAACCAAACAGTAAATCAATATTTTTTTCTGCAGAGAACTTGATAAACGAATAACAAAACAAGATAAATTTAATTCTATTATCAAATTTGAAAAAAATGTTAAATATCATTCGAGCTATGCGTAAGAATTTGTACACATGCGTTCCATCCAGTGGCGCACCCAGGGGGTGAGCCAAGGGACCCCCCCCCGAAATAAATAGAAATTGCATTATGAATATGTGCATATATTGAATATGAGTATTATTTATGAATATTTTCAGATATGAATATTTGCATTATGAATATTTGCTATATATTGAATTTGCATTATAAATATTTTTATCTGTTCAACTCGGCCCCCTGCAAAATAAAATCCTGGTTGCGCCACTGGTTCCATCAGTGGGTAGGCTCTATTAAAGGATTTACTACCATTGCAAAGACAAGAAACCGAAATATCATATTTACGTCCTGTTTTTTTATCTAGAGAATCCTGTTTCTAATATATTTCCGGCATCATTAGAATTTATATTGGACCAAGTTATGAATGTGGTAAATGGCATTAAGCCAAGGCCTTGCTAAACACGCCTTTTTACACTTTTGTTTATCTATGGGAGCGCAGTATGAAAGTTTCCTTTCACAAGTAAGATGGTTAGCTAAAGGTAAAGTGCTAAATTGGATTTCGGAACTTAAAAATGAACTATTGGTTTTTTTTTTCAAAAATGAAAGTAAAAATCTTTTTGTAATCTATCTGAAAAATAATATCTTGAAAAGTAATTTCTCTAGGGCAAAATTCTTTGTTTTTCATTTTCATTAAATTGTTCAAGATGTATTAAGGGTAGTTTGCTCAATGGACACAGTATGCTTTATTTTCAAATTAATATGATGTACATATTAAATGAAATAATTTTATATTTCTTTTTATTTTTATTATATTAATTTTATTACCAGGGATTGGTGTTAGTTTACCTCTACGGTGCCCCATTGAAAACAATATTTTTCGCAGATTCAAAGTTAATGACTTGATTCACTAGCATTGGCAAACATACATATTCCTTTTGGTCTTTTTATGATTTTGTATTTTATATTTTCCTTCTTAATTATTTTCCTTGTACAGGAGCTTTACCCTAAATGGTAGGATAGGAATGGATTATTTCTAAATACGTGTACGCTAATACGAATAGATGCTATAACGAAGTTTAATACCAGGGGTTCCCAACCTGTGTCTTATGGGAAGTGTTTTATGGGGTTTTAATCGATTAAAATAAATTTATAGCGAATTTCCCAGAAAAAAATTTCTCCGTATTTATTCACCATAAAACTGTAAGTGAGTGAGTGATATTTTTCGAGGACAAAGTCTTATTCACAGCGCAAACCCAGTCAATAGAAATCTTTCACCTTTCTTTGGATGTCAATGAATATCGCGGTTACTTACTAAACAAATACAGTACAAATTCTAAACGGTAGTTCGTCTTTCATCAGTCACTTTTGACATTAATATTGTAGTTTTCCCAACGGAATAAAGCAATTTTTTACAAGTACAATTTTTTCTGTTTTATTGTTCTGAATCAGTAGAGTAGGTACATTATTTTTCTTTAGGTTCTGTTCTATTCTTGCTTTTACGCATCTTTGAGTGAGGGATGAATGTTTCTTCTTTTCATACAAGTTTCATTATTGTTAAATTAAACATTTAGCTGGAACATAAATTATGAAAAGTGCATTTAATAGATATTTCTTTATGTCATAAACAACGCTTTTAATGAAAATATCCAGGGTGGGAATGGGGAGGGGGTCGCAGGATACATGGAAACCATTGAGCGGTGTCGCGACTCGAAAAAGGTTGGGAAACACAATTATGTTCCATTAAAAATGCTGTACACATAGCGGAAAAAAGTATTTCTTTAATTTTGTTCAAACAATAAGTATTTTTAATTTCATTATTTATACCTCATTACGTATTATTACATTTTTAAAGGGATGTGTCTTCATTTATCCGATATCTGATGATGTTTGAAAGTCGCGTTCATTCATTATCGAATATGTTAAGAAACTCGTAATATAAAAATTTTATTCGTTTATGCGAAAGATCGCAGCTAACTTACATTATCCCACAGGGCCAAAAGTAGCAGTTTAATTGCCAACGTATGCTACCGCTGTTGAACATGCAACTAAAGACGTTATTATTCAATCTGGTTCACTGGCATGTTTCGCGCTATTCTCTCACCTTTCTCGAATCACTATGCCTCACTTCAGTGAGTAAATATACTAATACAAACATTTAATTAAAATTCAAAACGACAGAAAACGTATAATGAGAGCAGACAGAAAAGGGCAGATATCGTTCAAAAGTTTTGACAAAATAACGCTATCGTTGAGAGAAATAGAACAGCAACAAATTATGTATATGGTATGCAGGCTATGAATTTATAAAGATTATTTAGCATATATTTTTTAGTAAAGTTTGTATCTGGCATAGTGAATTCACTTATCTGGTGAGCTTGAAGTAGCCCAGTGGTAGCGCGTTGGCTTTTGGTGATGAGGGTGTTCAGATCGAATACCGACAATCGCCATTAAATACATTCGTGTCTAGACCGGATATGGGTACGTTCAATCCTGAGTCTCTCTATAAGGTCAGAGAGGGTGGGAGAGGGTACGATCCCCCCACCTCACCTGTCAAAATTGAGGTCGTACCTAGCTAAATCGGACTCCGACCCCTGTGTTGCCATTATAAACCGGAGCCGCACCCCTCACCCCTCTAGTCTTTATGGACTTGGTCTGGAATTACTTCATTAGAAGTAAGGAGGGTTCATTAGAAACAGCAAAAACAACTATTCTGATAATACAGTATATGTAGTACACATTAGAAATGTTTCTTCTGATGTACTGTAATGAATTCCAACACTTTACAAGGAATATTAAAGAAGGAAATGAACTAAAATAACTCAATTTAACTAATGCAGATGTCTCATAATCATCCCTCCTGTTTATAGCAAAGATTAAAATGTTGAGTGCATGAAATAAATGCGGGTGTTAAAATTCTTCTTCATTAAGTAACTTAAAATACAATAAATTTTGTACCATCACATTGCCGTGACATTGTGTTATTAAAGTGTCATATTAAAATAAAATGTTCTGAAATATGATTACATTCTTCAGATTGTTCTACGCCAGTTTCATTGGTAAAATTTTCCAAAGTTCTTTATGGTGCCATTAACATTAATTGCAGTTTCATCACTTTTAGTCGGTTTGTTCGTAAGCAACTCGAGTCTGTATGAAATTAAGGAATTCTGTTTAAGTCCTAATAAAATATGAAACTTGCACGCATCCAAAACAATCCAATAGCTTCTGAAGGAAAGAATATTTGCTTACAAAAGTATATAACAAATTTTCGTTTGTATTTAAGTAATGAAACATCCATTAAAAGAAACCCTATATACTCATAGAAACATCTTGTCAGGATACAGGAAACATTTACTAAAACTGATAGAAAAATTTGAGTTGTCACTTGCTTTTGAAATAAAAATATTCTTAAAAAATAATGGAAGTAGCAATTTTTCACCAAAAAAAAAAAACTGGAGTAATTACAATGACAGAAATTATACTATTGTTTAATCTTTAATTTGCCTCTTTAAATTAAAATAATTCAAATTTATATTGCATATTATAAACCAAGTTTGTAAGAAGAGTGAGAAACATTTATCTCTAACTCTATTATTTCATTGAGAGATTTCGATGTCCCTCAATACCTTCAATCAGTGTTCTTTCCTTAAACAGGCTATTTTTAAAACGATATTGTCATTCTTTATGACTCTACATTGTTTTCTGACTTCCCCGTATTTCTTTCGTCTCCCCTAATATCGTTTAAAAGCACAACTGCGATCTATATGTGTACATTATCTAAAACAGTTATAAAAACTTTTATTTTATAAAACAGTTCCGTAACTGACTCACTGACATACAACGCACAGACTAAACCGCTGGACCTACAGGGCTGAAATTTTGCATGGCGATTCTTCTTATGGTATAGGGGTGCACTCAGAAAGATTTTTGAAAAATTTTTCTTACATTTTTTAAAATTAAATTTCTAAGCTGTTTTTGTAACTTTTTTTAAGTTTGCATTTAAAATAATAATTTGAGGGTTATAAAATTTATATCACGAGAAAGATCATAAAATTTCCATTAAAATGAAATCTTTTTCGAACCTTTGCCCCGATTTTCTGATTTTTGGTGAATTTTTAAAGATTCATTTTTAGAATTTAATTTATTAAATGCTGATCACGTGATTCCTTTTTCTGGTACTTTCAATAAATTTATCGTCCCGTGCATAACAACTAAATAGACAAAAAATATTGTTTTTTCTTTCTAATGCAGCAGACGATTGGATATTATAAAAAAAAATAAATATCCCTTACGATTTTATATATATATATATATATATATATATATATATATATATATATATATATATATATATATATATATATATATATATATATATATATATATATTTACATCAATTGTATACATTGATCGTCGCATTTATTATAAATGTATATAATTATTTTTTGGCATTAATTGCATACATTGGCCATTGTGTTTAATTTGAATGTACTCCGTAGCGAAGCGCGGGTTTTCAGCTAGTCATAGTATACAGAAATAAAGTATATTTATATGTGTTGATATACAACTCTAAAAACTGCAGATGTCGCGTCTTAAGATCAATAATTTATCCAAAGACTTTTAACATATTTTTCATTTAAATTCTACCGAAATAATTTCAATTTGAGCTTTATTAGTTTTATATTTTGTTTAATTTCAACTGCTTTAAAAATAAAAATTTAAACATCTTACAAAAACATATAAACATAACATGGAGAGTTGGTCAACATAAAAAATTATCCCCCAACTCACCATACCGAGCACCAGAAAAATGTTCTAACTATCCCTGCCAAATCAAGGAAAGACAAGCTTGCTATGCGTAGTATTGCATAACCTTCTTGCGTATGATTTTCAGGCAATGCAATTCCAAACTGTCTATTTGATTGTTACAATATGATATTTTAATGTTTAATAAACAAAAGTAGTAATAGCTTTGCGGTTATTATTTTAAAGAATTTCAAATTTTAATAAATTATAATATGATCAAACCAAGCTTAAAGTGAATTTAAGGGTTAAAATTTTATTTCAAATGCTAATCTCAAACAAATTAAATGAAAGCAATATTTAAGGCATTCATATTCCATATATTTTTCGCTGTAAATTGTATTTTAATAAATATTGAATAATCATTAATGAACAATTAAAAGCTTTTAATACATTTTCCTAATTATCTAATTGCGTTATATACTGATAATATTTTTGTCGATTGAATAAAAATTTATATTTTAGAAATTTTCTAAACATTTAAATGAACAGTTTCCTGGGATTAAACCGAATGTATGCAAAATGAAAAAAGTTTCTGTATTTTAATGAAATAAAAATCCTTTATCACTAGAAAAGTAAATGGACACGCCTGGAATAATATTCTTAAACTCTATAAAAATATTCTTTTATGAATTTAGACTAATTCAAGCAAAACTGGATTAATATAGTGTTTACAAGCTTGACGGGTCACCGAATGCAACAAAACAGTGCACAACGTTTCTGTTGCTAGTTTTCTGTATCCGACGCATCGTCTGCAATATAATCAGAGGAGAGTGCTGCACACCGGATACAACATTGTTTTGAAACACCCCGCGTCATTTCGGGAACGTTGCTGCAACAAAATGTATGCTTCTCAGACCGATGTTTCTTGACACACAGATGGAGAAACATTTCATCTGCGCATGTGCGGGAAGAGAATTTTCTTTTCATTAATGATCCGTGTTGAGGATTTTTGCATTATTATAATAAAAAGAGATGGAGGTTGATGCTGACAAGATGATAGTTCTTGTCCACGCAAGGCTAGATATTTATGATTTTAGAGCGAAGGACCACCACAACAAACATGTAATAAATAAAATTTGGAAAGATATAGCTGAGGAATTGAAAATTCCAGGTATGTACCACACCAATTTATCATATTTAATCGAATAAACCTTGCCCTCATGTAATACAGACACCCCCATTTTTCAAAATATTGGCAAGAAAGAAAAATAGGGTTGCGTCTCTCAGGGCCAGATCTAGGGGGGCGCAAGTAGGGCATCTGCCAAGAGCGGAAAAATTGGCAAAAGGAGAAAAAAATTGCGCTTACGTTGTTTTTTTATTGATTTTTTAAAATATTTTATAAATTACCATTATATAGTTTACCATTTATATAATTATAATAATCAAAATATAATAATATCAAATATATAATGGTAAATTATTATGTTAATATATAATTTACCATTATATATTTGATAAGTCATGTTTTGCTTAGATTTAAAAGTAGCCACAAAATAATAGCTACTCCTACTTCCTCACTTCCCAAATCACCCATAATTTTGACCAAACTACTTTCCCAAAACTGAACAATCCTCTAAACAAAGAATAAAATACTGAAGACCTCTTCAACTCCCGCGTTCTTACTTACTACTGATGAAATATCAAATCAACCTAGCGTTGCAAGTCAAAATGCATCGCCATTTTCTACGATAAAACATTTTGGTTGCGCAACGCTTAGCAACAGAAACGTTGTGCACTGTTTTGTTGCGTTCGGTGTGCGGCCGACCTAAGTCTTCTGTATTAAGAGAGAGTCGCTTATTTCTTGCATTTAATTCTGCAGTTATTAGCGGGCACCAAATACATTTTAATATTAATCTTTGTCGAATAAAGGTTCTTATAAAATTGTCCAATACCATTTTCCTGTAATCTATTTTACACTAAGGTTTAAAATAAAATTTCATTTTTATTCACTTATTGCAGTATTTAACAGCAGATGATTTTTTTTATGTCCATATGAAGCCAAAACTTTGACTAGATCTTTCATTAAGTGTATCAATTACCCTTGAATTAATATTCTTTGTGTTCTACCTTAGAGAATGTAACTCAAGGTTCAATGCAAAGGTAAATTCTGAGTTGCAGTTATGAAATTTGGAGTTTTTAATGGCTAAGTTAACAAGATTAAAATTATCGACAAGATACTACATGGTCGCAGATAATAGTGAAATTAAGAGACTAAAATTAGTCACCAACCCTGGTAGTCCTTACACGTACAAGAGGAATTAGGTACTGAGCCCTACCTGATAGACGCCAAATGTCTCTTAAAAGTTACTGCAATTTCTAATAAATGAGTTGAAATAAATTTTATTCCAAGAAGAATCTTAAACTCAAATGATCAATAAAACTACTCATGAAAACTTATGAAGAAAATCCTTTTTATCCCTTTATTGTAATTGAAGAATAGAGTAAACTCCCATTTTACTTATTCCTAACTTAATAGGTTCTTAACTTTAATAAGGACTCTGATTTCTAAGATAAAAATTACTTCAGAAAAACATACACCATTTTATTGAAGGTGTTAAAAATTAGCGGTAATCAATTGAAATATATTAGATTTAAGTAACTGCAGTTCTTATGTTAAAAGTTAATTTTTCGTTATCCCGACTTTTAAAGCTTCCGTGCTCTTAAAGAAATACTTGAATTCGAAAGAAGCAAGTTAAAAGTAATTGTCCTTTTTCACTTAAAAGGAGTTGTTGGAAATCAGTTAAATAAGTTAAGGGAAAAGCTTTAGGGAATAATTAAGTCAATAATTACTGTTATCAAATATTTTGTTCATAGTAAATGACATTCTCTAGGAATTCCTCACCTAGGTAACCATTAGTACGGGGACGCGAAACACTCTTTACTGAGACTCCTTTTGACGCAATATAATTTCCCGGCTAGAGCCGTTAGGGTATTGGGGTGATCACAAAACAATGCCAGGAATTTGAAATCGCATTCGAGCTACGACTGCAGAGATGTTATGTTAATTTGAAGACCCTACATTTTTAAAATTGTTAAACTCTTGCAAACGTTAATTGCTATTTCCTACTTCATGCCAAAAGTTCGCTGATTTGTAGCTATGCTTTCAAATCCTTTGATTATCTCTTTCGGTATTACAACAATAGTTGTTTGAAAAATATTTCACGCTCTATCTGCTGTGAATAGTTCGAGTATCCTTAATGAATAGTTCCACTTCTATGGAATAGAACTCGAAAATAGATTTCAATTTACACATATTATCGACATTTGCCAAATCTTCTTAATTGTTAGGAATGAATGTTTCAAACTGAGTAATGACACCTTTTTTTAATTGAAAATTTGCTTTTTACGGGAGAACGTCTAAAGTTCAGAAAATTAAAGTTGCATGTCTAAAGCAAGAGAATTTTAATGGGGAGAAAAAAATAAAAGCTATTTTTATATCTTTATTTACATCTGACAAATCATTAGAATATAGAGGTTTCTCAATGCCATAAATTCAAACCGTTTTTTCGAGACTCGGCACCGAAATAACTAGCAAAATAGAGAACAAAAATAGAATATTTTCATCTAAAAAGGATTCCAAGAAGAACATCACTCACTTCTTTTTAAACTTCCTTTCAAACTTATTTACTACGGCATTCATTGCCCTAGTTAATGGATTTTTTGTCCTCCTAAATACGGAAATGCTAATTACGAGTTAAAATTAAAACATTATGATTTACTTTTCTAGATAGATTTAGGATATTTTTAAAATGTGCATCAACTAATTAAACATATTTCAAGTTTAATACATATTATCAACTTTTTTCGGTCCTATAATCTGTGTAAAATGTATTGTAAAGATAATAAAATTACCTATTATTTGCAATCTATCTATTTAAGCTACAATTTTTGTTGATTGGGAAATTTATCCTCTAAATGTCCAGCTAAACGTGTAATATAAACGAAAAATAATCCCCTAATCAAAGACAAATTATACCATCCTTAAATCAAAAATCTTATTTCTATGTTGAAACTGTTTTCGATACAACTATTGTTCTGAATAAATTCATATATACCCCAAATTAGGGTTTATTGGTGATGTATGTCTACATTATTTAATAGGCCCTCTTTTAATCTGATTTCATGTATCAGGTCTATACTGATAAGGTTTTTCTTCTTCCGAACTCTCTTTGTTTAAAATTAGATAGAAGAGTGTTACAGAAGATTGCATCTAAGCCACTCCCTCCTCAGTTTTCTTTTAAAGCCTTAGTCATTAATGCTCATTGGAGCGTACATCGAACAAGCTGCCTGCTCCCCATTTCCAAAGCAACTAACTGAATCAGCACTTAAGAAGCGCTGTTTCCCGCCCCATTCATTGCTTTCCACCATTGAAAGCTTAATAACATTTGCAGTTCTCTTCTTATTTCCCCTTAAATACCACTGTTTAGAAAACTGCAGGACATATGATAAAAATACTGAATAGTGACAAAAGCATATGTTTTAGAGTCAATAAAAGAACAATGAGGAAGAACTCACCATATTTTGGCTGCACTGACATGAATGAGGAAGATAAATCATTAGTTTTTCTTTTCATTGTAAAAGGTACAGATATTTATACGGTGAATGATTTAGCTCTTATAAGTGAGTGAAAAGAAAGGAAAGGCAATTTAGAAAGAGCGAGAGAAAAAAAATAAAGATTCTATTGTTACCTTCAGGTTTTCATATTAATGCATCAATTTAAAAATAAAAGAAATGCGAGATATGAATTCTTTCCTATATTTTTAAAAGACCTTTTGAATTTCTTGTGATATTCTATTAAGAATATGGGGAGTACATTAAAATGTAGTCTTTGAAGGGCAGTTTGAAAAAAGTGAGAAAACAACGTAGTTTATGAAGGGAATGCTGAACATTCAATAAAAAACTCGACAATTCTTTCATCATTAACACAGCTTAATAGGAAAGGATTCTGCATATGGGAAATGAAAAGATACATTTGAAGGTGTCTGGATTTCGTAACTACTAGTCAATGATAATAACGGTTTCATTTATTGTAAAGTCTGATATGGATTTATAGAATCCGTCACATGATTACCAATCTTCATTTTGTGGGTTTCACCTGCTTACTAGTATCTTAAATCATTATGTAAGGGTAAAAATGTAGACGAAAATTTAAAAGACTTCCACGTTTTATGGAGAGAATCTTGATTATTGTCTGAGCTAAAAACGCCCGAGTAAGCCATTACAGCTGTCACCTGAGACAGGAAAAGGGGAAGGAATTTTCTCGATAAACTCCGACTTCTATTGTGCAGTTGAGGTAATTGAGGCAGGGCGTTTAGAATTGCATTAGAGGCCTCATTCCGTCTGGCACCGCCAGATCCTGTGAAAACAAACAAATCGATAAAAATTTAAAATTGGAAGCTTTGCACTATACACTCTAGATTATAGACCTTGCTCGTAATGGCCTACTCTAAGAGTCGATCCTAAACAAATCTGAAGGAAGCTGACTGAATGGGCTGAAAATGGGGCAGTGTGACAATGAAATGCGGAAACTCGTAACTATACTCGTTACGACACTTCCTTTAGGTAAACATAGCTTGCTTAAGACATTTACTCGTAGATGTAAATTTTGTTTTGTCAAGAAATCTTTATTGCTAATTCTGTTTCGCTAAAATGTATGCTAATCTGTAAAACACTGCCACGTTTCATAGCTGAAAAGAAAATGGAAGTTTTCCGTTAAAAAGTTTTTAAAAACTTCAATAAGCGTATATTATATTTTTTATGCATAGATTAGAAAAACAATTTGTAAAACAACTTTTCCGATAATAATCAACCCATTTCCTTGCTGATATTTCGTTAAAATAGCAATTGTGATTTTAATCAACTCCAGTGAAAACATTTTACACTTCGAATAGTTTTCAGAATTCCATATGCCAAAATTTATATATTTTTTTTAATTTGCAGAATTTCATAAGTTAAATGAAATTGTTGGTGAGTCAACCGAAAAAAACTCTGTATATATGTTTTATTCAAAATAATAGAATGATGTTCTTAATAGTACCAGAGGCAAAGGAAGCTCTATTGTTTTAATCAGTGAAACTCAGTTTCAAGAAAATATGAATAATAACTAAAAATAATTTTTGCTATCTACAACCGAAGAGAACAGAACTATTAGCCTGTTATTTATTTGTGATCTAAGCTTGTTATTTTATTTTTTCCAAAAAATTATTAGAAATAAAAGATTAACTAATATTCGTGTAATTAGATACTATATCTTCATATATATTTTTCTGTGCACTTCATCAGTCTCACTATTTTACTCAATTAAATATTGTCAAAAATAAAGGCGAAGACAAATTTTTACAATGACATCCAAAATGTGATTTATTAATGCAGTACATTAAAAATGCATTATAAAAGGCCTTAAATAATGCTTCGTTTTAAAAAAATGTTGTAAAATAAATACTGAAAACTACTTTTCGAATTCACTGCAAAATTCCTCGGGAGCAATGTTGTATGTATTTGTTGTTGTTGTTATCTCTTCCTTTTCACCTATGATTCCCATTCATGTCTTAATAATCGTATTACTACATGAATCCATTCAAGTATTTTGTGTAAAGATGACCGTAATACTCAAAACCCAGCCAATATTTTATAGTGACATTTTAAATATGGTGTATTTTGTTTATATTCGTAAGTAGTTATTCTTATATAAAACCAATTAAAAAAACACTCGAATATTAATCACTGTACGATAGTGTCATTGAAATCCATATTGTTGCTGTAGATTAACAGTAAAGGAGGTAGGAAATATTTTTTTAATCCACAATTCATGTTTATCAAATACAATATTTACAATTTTCCCAGAAGAAAATGTCAAAAGCTATTTTTTCATTTATGTAAATATTTATATTGCTCAGCTATTTAGTTATCCTTTTTTATACAATGTTTACGTCTGACAGGTTACTTTCATGCAAATTTGAAACGCAAATATTAACATTCAGCTATCATGCACAATATATAGCCGCTAGTCACACAAAGGAATAAAGAGCAAATAAATGCCTTAGATTTTAGACCAAAATTACGTAATTTTTTTTCTGATCCAAATAAATACGTATATAAGCTATTTTTAGAAACCAATGAAGTAAATCGGTCCTGTGTAACTGAAAGGCAAACAATATCTTACCATTGATTTTTACGTCTACTCATTCATGTGTCAGTATCATGCAACGGGTATAAAATCAATAACAAAACACTTGCAACGCAAGCATTTTATCTGGGCGCATTTCGTTTGCCTTGTATAGAACGAAAAAATTATATAATTTCTACCTATTGATTTATAAAGTAAGTCCTAGGTTACAATTAATTATTTAATAAGATAAAAAAAGTAAATGACATGGAATCAATATACATATCATATCTTACTTACAAAATATAAATGTAGTATCTTTAATGATTTAAAATGTGGTCGAAATTTATTGCTTTATTTTAGTAAATAGTAATTTGTTAAAACTAAAACTGATTTTATACTTCCACAATAAAATATAACTACGCATGTATTATGAACTCTGTTTGACAAAATAAAATTGTTAATGGGAAAAAAAGAATGCATTTAGGCAGTTTGACTTAAAAGAAATTTCTCGTGACATATATTTCTGGTAATAAAGTATTTTGTCCTGGCAAAGCACAAAACTTTGACATGTGTTATATTACCCTTAAAGCATAATGTCATAAATACAGATGATTCAGATTATTAGCAATGGTATAAAATCGAGAACAACGGTTTCCTACTTCAAAACATGGAATAACATGTATATAAATTAGATACAAAATCTCTATCAAACTTATTAAAAGTTTGAAGGTGTTGGGGTCCAATTTTAAAACTTAGAATACCACTTTACTGAATTTTAGATTATTTGTTTTTGAACTTTCTCGAATATATAGTGTTTTATAAAATACTTTTGTATTTTATTTTATACGTAAATATTGTTCGCTCTCTTATGGATAGCATTGCTGTTATCCAGTAAATACGCAAGTAAATGTTTTACTGATTCGAATCAGCATTTGTGTCAAATTCATATAATAGTTAAACGCAATACTCTAAAAAAGGTAGGATATTGCTCATTAAATTATGCTGAGCTTTCATTTCTTATATTTAATTCATTCAAGGTGTTAAAAATATTAACTATACGGCTAAGGTCTATTCTTTAAAAAATCTGTCCAAAATGATATAATTTCTGTAAACCCTTTATTTTTTTGTTGCTTTCAATGTTACATTTCCCTTGTGAGTTAAGATGAATTTTGTATTTCTTGTGTCAATCTGTAGACGTGTCTTGCGGCTATATAAACCTTAATCTATTTGGGGAACTGACTGCTATGTCCCTCTGTTAGACTAACAAGTTTATGTTATAGAGCCTTAGTTTAATACAATACTTTTACGGTTTTCAGTTGGATCATAATTAATCATTCCCCAATATAACATTTTTTGAAAATGTATTTTCAGAAAAATCAGTTTCTGATCATTCTCTGGTCAGTGCATTCAGTTTTTGAGAACCGTTTTACTTCTTTCAGGACCCTCTTTTAGTGTATTTCACCTGTAAGTAGACTTAAATGTAACATAAATGTGCCTTTCTACAAATAAATAAGTTCATCAGTTATTTTCTTAGTGGAGTAATTAAGCCTCTTACCAGTCGTTCCATAAATTAATTTTTATAGATACTTATCTCAGTAGAACTAATATATGGATTTCGTTAAAAAAACATAATTATAAGTGAAAATTAAAAAACTTTTTGTCTAAAACAACCTTTAAGTTATTAATTTTAGAATGTTAGAGAAGAAGGAAAACTTCCTATTTGCATAAAATATAAATGAAATACTCAGTTTAAAAAATTTAAATATGTATGCTAAACATTATCTATATTTTGCTTGCTCTCGTTTGTACGATTTATCAATAACACTATATCGTGTAAACAACATCGTTATAAAATCACTATATCGTATCACGTTATAAAATCACTATATCGTGTATAACTATGTATATCGTGTTCTGCTATGTGACCAAAAAATTGTCTAGCTGTGTTCGTTAAGGCGTACATGGTTTTCAACTCGCCTACGCATTCAAAAAACTTCTTACGTAACTTGTCTGTGGAAAAATTTTCGTTTAAAAAAGTTGATTATAAATCATGTTTACGCCCTAATCGAAAAACTTGTTTATTGATGAAAATTCAGTCTTTATTTATAGGTAGGAATGAGAAACGAATTTTCGGAGGTCCCTGAAATATTAGGGTAATAAGCAAAATCTTAGTTTGCCCTGGTGTTAATCCTCATCTGCTGTTGTGTTCTTCCCTGCTATTGACTAAATTAACTTTAATGTCCTTGAAATATATAATGTCCAGGAGCTTTTCCTTTCTGACGCATATCCAAATTTGTTAAAACCCAAAACGTATCGAAAATTGTTTATTTCTAGGATAGGGTTATAACATTTCAAGCTCAATTTTTGGCAACATATGCATAAGAAACTAAATCAAAAAAATAGGAAGTGAAACTCCTTACGTTTTTGGAAGAAAATACTTTATTTCTGGAAGCACCGAGATTGGCCTTTACGATTATTTGTTCTGGTTTAATTAGGAAATACACTCATGGACAAAAAAATTAGCGCACCAAGAAATAATTGCAGGATCGTAACGAAACTTGCAATGAAGGTACATGTCGGGGAGATATGCAAATGATTAGAAATGCAGCGTGATTATTTCTAGGATAGGGTTATAACATTTCATAGGGCATTACGTATAGCCGGTAGAGGGCGTTGAACATCGTACTCTGTGAAGTATAAAACAGGTAACCAAAGCTTGTTTGAGTGTGCTGAAACATTTACAAAGGAAGAGCTGAGATAGACATGCCATTACGCCGTGTTCGAAGACAATATAAGCAGTTGTCGCAGTTTGAGATGGGGAGAATCGTCGGGATGATGGAAGCTGGGTGGTCAGGTAGGAGAGTAGCTCGTCAATTAGGCCGCTCTGATTGTGTTGTGAGGAGGTGTTGGGACCAGTGGACCCGAGAGATGTCATGTACACGAAGACCAGGCTCAGGACGCCCTCGACAGACCCGTCGTCGAGAAGACCGCCACATCGTAAGAAATGCACGCGTACAGCCAACTGCTTCATCGGCCGCCATCCAGGCACAGGTAGCACCTTCACTACGGGCCTCTGTGTCTTCTCGAACCATACGAAGGCGCCTGGCTGAAGGACAGTTGGTATCGCGGCGCCCATTACGTGTGCTGCCCTTGACGCCCACCCATCGGCGCCTCCGTTTGGAGTTTTGCCGCGCACGAGGAAACTGGACTGCAGCGGAATGGAACCAGGTCGTCTTTAGCGACGAATCCAGATTCAATCTCGGCAGTGATGACAGTCGTGTTCGTGTGTGGAGAGCCCGTGGTGAACGCTTCAATCCTGCCTTTGCTGTACAGCGACACATCGCTCCCACAGCTGGTGTGATGGTATGGGTGCCATTGCCTACAATACACGGTCACCCCTAGTATTCTTCCGTGGCACCATGACAGCCCAGCGGTATGTTCATGAAATCCTGCAACCACGTGTGTTGCCAGTGATGCAACGGCTAGTATTAACTCCTCCGTTCTTTTGCCTTTTTCTCTGAAATAAATTATCCTTTTTCTTTGATTTTTTTATCATTTACTTATATCAAAGTAGTCATTACGTATGTAAAATTTCGTTTTATTTTGACGACTCCTTCTTGGTGCGCTAATTTTTTTGTCCATGAGTGTATGATGGTGGGGTTTATGAATATGGTTAATTTTTACTGAATCCATCTTTTTGATGGGTGACTTATCGATCACTCTGTGAAACATTACAAATTGGATTTTTTTTTCATAAATTCAATAAAATGCGGATAAGTATCTCTAAAAAAAGAGTAGTGATCAATTTAAATTTCTTTCAGTTGAGTCGCAGGTATTCAGTAGAATTAAACGGATATCCAAAAGTTACCGAGGTAGTATGGTGTAGGGGTGCACTAAGATAGATTTTTGAAAAATTCTTCTTAGATTTTTTAAAATTAAATTTTTAAGCTATTTTAGTAACTTTTTTTAAGTTTGTATTTAAAATAATAATTTGAGGGTTATAAAATTTGTAAGGTATACACAAGATTCGATTCACAAGAATCGAACTTTTGAGTGAATTAAAGAAGCTGCTTTAGATATGCTAATTTCGGCATACGCGCTTAGTATAAATACCACGCAGCGCCATTAATGAAAAGGGGGAGTTGTTGTTAAGGTTGAAAAGGTGTTATCCTGCGCTAGTGCTTTACGGGCCAGAAGTTTACGTGGCAGTACTGCTGGTTTGACTTACTGTTCGTGGGTATAAAAATATATTGTCCTTAAAAGCTGTATTTACATTCCGTACAAGTAGTACGCATGCTTATTGCTGTAAAAGCCAATTATATGTGCAGCGAATTCAATAAACATTATTTCATGTATAAACTGTGTTTGTATATAATTCAAATAGAGTGCTACTTCAAATTATATACACCCAAGTCTGGGTAGAAGTGAGCATAGATTCTCTATAAATTTGTATCACGAGAAAGATCATAAACATTCCTTTAAAATGAGATCTTTTTCGAATCTTTACCTCTATTTTCTGATTTTTGGTGAATTTTTAAAGATTAATGTTTAGAATTTAATTTATTAAATGCTGATCACGTGATTTCTTTTTCTGGTACCTTAATTAAATTTATCGTCACGTGCATAACAACTAAATAGACAAAAAAAATGATTTCTTGCTAATGACGATTGGACATTATCCAAAAAAATATTAAAATTCAGTAAACGATATTATGTTCCTCAAACTGTACTATATTAACTGTACTATATTCTTTAGTATGTCCTATTAGATTTAATTTGAATATTTTCTTCTACATTATTTTGTCTATAAAAATATCCCTTACGATTTTTTTATAAATATATTTATTTGTTTATTTTTACATCAATTGTATACATTTATCGTCGTATTTATTATAAATATATATATATATATATATATATATATATATATATATATATATTTGGCATTAATTGCATACATTGACCATTGTATTTAATTTGAATGTATTCCGTAGCGAAGTGCGGGTTTTCAGCTAGTATATATATATATATATATATATATATATATATATATATATATATATATATATATATATATATATATATATATATATATATATATATATATATATATATATATATATATATATATATATATTTGGCATTAATTGCATACATTGACCATTGTATTTAATTTGAATGTATTCCGTAGCGAAGTGCGGGTTTTCAGCTAGTATATATATATATATATATATATATATATATATATATATATATATATTTGGCATTAATTGCATACATTGACCATTGTATTTAATTTGAATGTATTCCGTAGCGAAGTGCGGGTTTTCAGCTAGTATATATATATATATATATATATATATATATATATATATATATATATACAGAGGCTGTTCATACATTTTTTAGACGATGTATTTTGTATTCACAAAACTAAATTACATAAAATTCTTGTGTTTTAAATGTTCTATTTGACATCCCTTATTCTGAACTATCTTCCGACACCGCAATTTCCAAGATAAAAATGCCTTTTGAAGTGTCAGAAGAGGTATTCTAACCCATTCCTCCTGAACAGCTTTCCAGAGTCCTGTAAGGGTTTTGGGACGACGTTTGGATAATGCAGATTTTAAAAGTCCGAAAGCACAAAATTCTATAGGTGATACATCGAGAGATTTAGTAGGGAAATCAGTGAAGGGTATGGCCTTGATACCAGTTTTTTGTTCCATATCGTTTAGGAAATTTACAGTGGATTTTGATGTGTGACTGCTAGCTTTGTCCTGATGGAGTCTCACAGATTGATGGCACTGTGGGTAAAGCGATGGTATTTCATTCATAAAAATTGGCGATAAAATATGTTCCTGATAGTATTTGGAGTTAATCTTGACATTTTTTCCACTCTCTTTATTTTTAACTTGCCATTATAAGAAAAACCAGCAACAATCATGAATCCCTTAGAAAAACTTTCTTTCGATTCTTTGAACCATGTACTTAAATTTTTTTCTCCTCTTTTATGATAATAAATGGCTTTTTTTTGTTGCAATCATTTAAATACACCCATGATTCATCTATTGTGACAATTGTTTTCCATTTTTCTTTGGATAAGTGTTTCTCATATAAAATTCTGCAGCGTGTCCTGCGTTCAGCGATATGATTTGGAAGAAGACGATGCACATTGCGTTTTTTCGCTTTCTTAATATTTAAATCAACGTTTATCATTTTGTTTACAGTGGACACCGAGCATTTTAATGATTTTGCAACTGTCCTTTGACTAAGGGGATTTTCTTTTAACATTAAACAACGTACCTTTGCAATAGGTGAAGATGTCGGCTTTTTCCTTGGATACTTGTTTGGAATTTTTGTCCCACTTGAGGCTCCAATTTGACGTTTTCTTTCTTTCTTGTTGACGATATTACCTATCGACGCTTTATCACAAAACCGTGACTCTCACATCGTTTTTGGATAACGGAGTATGCATATTTCTCTTCGGAAAGAGCATAAATGTAGCCTTCGAACCACTGCTTTGTTAAAAACGCCATTTTGAATAAAAACAAAACTTTCAAGCCGCAGATGATAATTTTGAGTATTAAAAACATAGTTCAATTGCAATTATTTCTTTTGCAGCAAACGCTTTTTTATTACCGCTTACCAAAATCGTCTAAAAAATGTGCGAACAGCCTCTGTATATACGTTTTTAAGAGGTTGAAATTTGAGTGGTGAAAAAGGGGGGTTTTATACGGGAAAGTCTGAATTAAAACGTTAAATAGCTCAACGCGGGAGAGAAAACGGAATTCAGCGGGAAGAATTACGAGCCTAATTGCGGGTGTTGACGTCTGAAAGCTATTTTTAAAGCTTCGCGCAAAAAATGAAATGCAGACTAAGGAAAGTACATTGTGGAACTTTCGGTTCAGCGTAAGCAGACCATTCTTGCCGGGCATGAAACAAAGAAATAACTTTAGAGACGATGTAGCTGCCGAAAAGTTTAGGCATGCCGCTTGCAGTGCGACCAAGAGATTGAAAGTGGTAAGGAATTTAGATTGATAGAAAATTAAGTGTTAGGAATTAAATCGTGAAACGTTAATACTACGAATGTAGCGGAAACCCTTTTGAATGATTAATAAACGTTGTTAAAGGACAAGAACTTGTTTTATTTACCCACTAGGCACCATGCTGACTTCAATTAAGATGAAAAGAGGAATTGTTGTGCCGACCACCGACTGCAACGTCTATTTAGACCAGTGAAGGAATGTTTAAAGAAGGGCGTGAAGAAACGTAAGTGTCTTATATATATATACCGTAAGAAGGGGTTAGTTTGTGACGGATATTAAGTTTTCACTGTGCCAGCCGATCAGTTTCAAAAGCAGCTCAAAACGAACAGTTGCAAAACATTGGTACATCCTTTCCTTAAGTACTAATGTATTGCGCTAGCTCAGATCTTTAATTACCATTGAGAAATTAAAGTTAAAATGTGTCAAAAAGTTGACCCGACGAGTGGGGCTACTTTGTAACATCTGTGTTTTCGCCTTGAAATCCAAGAGGAAAAATTACTTGCCCCAAAGTTAGACAGTAAAACGCTTATCAAAAGCTTTATACACAATTATATATACCTATTACAAATATTGGATAGCTTTATCTATGACATCGAAGAGACCTCGAGTGCCCAGGATAGACATCAGTTCTTTGAGAAGATGAGGAAATTCGTCTTTCGGCACATTCTGCTCCTTCGGGTAGTTTTTTCCATATAGTCAAAACCTACGTCTCTCCAGCAGTATTTTAGAGGACAAAAAAAAGCAACATCGAGCGGCTGGAGGAGGTGGGGTGACTTTGTGAGTTATTTTGTGACAGTGTCAATGTGTAACAAAGTAACCTTGTCACCTTTCGATATTTAGGTTATGTTCTCATATCTCTTGGAAATATCACTACACAACAGTTATATTTCTCCACAATCTAACCAAGAAATTGACAATAAAAAATAATTACATGTGGTAGTTGGTTGTACAAGGTGTTAACCTTCAGCACACAAAGTTTCCAAAGTTTGAGTCAATAGCTTGACTAAAGTTTTGAACAATACACCGGCCAGCGAAGGTAAATGGCACGCAGAAGCCACTAGGTGTCTCTGTATGTCGAAAAAGCTGCTGAGGCTGTGCTTTGCATTCCCGGTATCACGGGAGCGGTGCAAGATCCGAAATACGAAAAAATTACTATGTTTCACAAAGTTACCCCTGAAGTCACAAAGTATTCTCACCCCGTCTTACGGTATATAAATCATTTGATATCTTCGTATAGAGAAAGAGAAATATGTATAGTATAACATACATTATTCTTGGGAACATTTTCAAACATACGTCAAATGGAAGTGATTGATATCTCCGATTGTCTACAGGTAACGACAACACTTCGGCCTCTTTCAGACGAGGCGGTTAGTTGATTCAACTAGTTGAACGGGCGACTGTCAAGGTCACGTTTGCGGCACTTGTGCCTGCTGGCAAACTGCCTGGGTGGACGAATTGACAGCGTGTGAAGGGATTCGGGTGATCCCCCACCATTTATTATGTGGCTGCACTCCTTGACAGCCGCCCGTCCACCTAGTTGAATCGACTAACCACCTCGTCTGAAAGAGGCCTTAGAATATTTTATAAAATCATATATGCTTTTGCAATAACTTCGTATATAATGACATTTTTCTAATTTTAAATATTTTGTGAAAAATGTACTATTTTATTTAGTAGTTTTTAGTTTCTTGAAAAACAGCATTATGAAAAGAGTTTAAAAGTTTACATCATTTATTTCTTTCGATTTTAAGAAGATAAATTATTGTTTTACCATCCATGTAACAAAATATTATAAACAACAATTTATATCAAGTTTTGTTTTTGTTTACAAATGCAGAGAAAACTATTCACATTAAGATTTAAGTGATAAAATAGTATTAATAAAATTTTGATATAGATTTTTTTGTTCCCCGCTTAAAATAGAATTCTTTTAAGCATAGCTAACAAAATGTATCATAACTATCAGCCTTTTAATTATCTCCTACTCAGAACTGCTGCAGTTCATTCAAATTTATGAAGCGAACATTATCTAAAATAATCCCAAAACAAAATGGGTCTCGAATATAAAAATTGAGTGCCTCTAGTAAACAACTGTCTCTTATCAGGAAATACGTTACCCTTCCATCAGCTAAAAAGGTAGTGAATGAATACCACTTAATCTTATAAACCATCCTCAAAGCTGTAAAAAGTTGTTTAGAACTGATAAACCGCACACACACTAACAACGTAACAGGATGTGACTAATACATTTTATCTCGCTGTGAAAAGGCGAGAGGCATACATAAGCCGGAATAAAAGCGATTTTCTCTGTATACTTGATTATATGAACACTGAAACGAGAGGTAAGGTTTTTATCGGTTAGATATTCAAGAGTTCAGATCAAGGAAGGGAATTCTGTGAACCGGGAAAAAATATAAATTATCTCTGTAATACTTTCCTCCTTTTTATACAAAATTGATATGTATTTCAACGCATTCAAATATTACGGTTTTTAAAGATTCAAATGGACTTGAATCGCTAAATTTCAAGTTTTTTCTTTAACCCTCGTGGGTTCCTCCCATTTCGGTTAGACGCAAGACCCTTGGGGTCATAAACGACCCCACAAGTTTTCCTTCAATGAATTTATTATGATTATTTCATGTTACATATAATTTTTTAAGTTTATACGCTTTCTAATGGTAAAAAAAGAAAAAGAAAGAGACGCAATCAAAGCAAAATTTAGTTTATGTATTAAAAAATTTAAATTTTAGAGGAAAATTTACAATAACTGTAGATTTATTGACAATTGTTACAGACCTGAAACGAATAATCTTTGCAAATGAATTTCATACACATGACATTTTTCGCTACATTTTTTATCCAGTCTCTTGGACAAAAGTTGCAACGTCCTCTTTTTTGGCATTTGTCTTGCTTCCACTCATATTTGGATAGCAACTATTTGATCCAAAGTATCAACTGTTCATTTTGTCGAATTGTAATCGAATATCATTGCTGGTTTTTATCAGATCTATTACTTATATCCCCTTTGTTGTGCATGGTACTAATTAGAGTGACACATTTTTTTTTCTTTGGTGTATATGCTACTAATGTAGTGTCAGTTGTAAATCCAAAAATTGAGGTAAATACCTCCAATCCTTTCGAATGAGTAAATTTGATGGGAAGTTCCGGCTTATTTTTTCTTATTGTTCCTAGCATAGTTATATATTTTTTTAGTAGTAATTGGCCAAGTTCATTACAGGAAAACCAGTTATCGAAAGTAACATTATGTCCCTTGAGTCCATAAGTCAAATCCAAAACAACGCGTAAAGTTTTTTTTTTTTCTGGCGAGCCATCCTTTGGCTTTCCAGTGTATACTAGCATATTCCATGCATATGCACTTTTAGAGTCACAAACAATCCATATTTTTATGCCATACTTCGACGATTTTTGTGGCATGTAGTGAATTAAAGGGCACCGGCCTCTAAAACCGACAAGTTTTTCGTCGATTGTAACATTATTTCCTGGATTGCATAATTTAGGCAAATTTTCAACCCAATTGCCCACAATTCTCGAATAGCAACCAATTTATCACTCAGTCGTCTTTCTGCTCTAGTGTCTTTATTGTCAAAACGAAGGACTCTAGATATAACTTTGAACCTCTTTAGTGTCATTGTAGCTCGAAAAATAGGTCGTCCAAACTGTTCAACCCACAAACTTGTCAGTGCGTCTCCATGTGATTTGAAAACCCTATTAGAAGCCCCAAATAGCAATTCAACTCATTGTAATCCATTTTTTCCCCACTTATCTCCGAATAATTTAGCACCTTCAATATTCGTCATGTCTATAATAATTTTCTCAGTGGTAGGTGGAAAGTACAACAGAAAAATATATTTTACATTTATTGCTCTTGATGTAGCACATGATGTTGGTCCCGGTTTTAGTTTTATGATATTTACCGACGAAGTTCGTCCAGGTCCTGCGTATGGAGTATCACGCCATTCAATTTTTTTAATCTTTCGAAAGCATATATTTGCATGGATATAAGAACATTACAAGCATATAAGAACATGGGAGTGGTAAGCAAACATGATAATATTTCTGGGATCACCAGTGACCCCAAAGGTCTCGTATGTAAAAAATGCAAATTCGGAAAAAATAAAATAAATGCAATATAATAGCATTATTTTATATAAAAAACTAAAACAATAAAAGTCACAAAATGTCATTAAAAACAAATGGTTGATTAACAAGATATATTAAACAGAAATTGCATTGGGGTCATATATGACCCCAGGGTCGCATAAGGATTAAATTTTCATATTCACATTTTGCAGTTTACAGAACACAAAATTTAAACACAAAACACAAAATTTTTGCAGTTTACAGAACGCAGTTTTTATTTTCACAAAAAGTTTGAATAATTGTCTCCATCATCTATTAAAAGTCACATTTCAGTTTTTTATTATTGTGATGAAGTGTATTTAATCTTTTGTCTGTTATATACGCTTTTATTTATCTAAAACCCACAATTGATCGGTAACTCTCTGATAATGGTTAGTCAAGTTTTGCATGACCGAGTAAAGGAGCGAATCATTCAGTAATTTATATACCTTAGAAGAGATTGTGATAGCTCTATGTATATATCTTGTAACAATTATGAAACTGTAACTTCTTCGTTTTTCCACTGTAGGGAATCTCTTCCGATTGCCTTAATACTAGGTAATTTACTTACGTTCTTTCAGTTATCGAATGATCCTGATTGCGTAGCATTTGTTTTGACATTACATCTTAAATGTATGTACGGGTTGACCAGAATTATAACACCTCTACTCTGACATCCCTGTAGATCGAACTATTTAGTGTAAAGCAGGGGTGTCCAACCTTTTATCTTCCTTCGGCCACATTGAATGAAAACGAATTGTTTTGGGGCACACAAACATTTACTAAACATTAAAAATAGTTAATGAGTAAAAAAAGTATAATATATAGTGAACATATTTAATTATACATTTTATTCATAATTATAAAGATAACTATAACAGTCATACTAATGCATCAATATCTGGGTCAATTGAAGTGGATGCAATTCTCAGAGAGTTCTCAAGATGTTAATCCGATATTTTCGTTCTAATTTGACTCTTAGCTTCATTCTTCAAGCTTCATTCTTCGTGCTTCATTCTTCAAAGTCGTTGTTCACAGATGCGCGTGCTTTCAAACACTGATGACATGAATAAAGCATGACTATGCATTTAGGGATATTTATCTCTGGGCAAGTATGATTGATTAATTGTCCAACAAAGAGACTTGATTGAAATTTTCTTTGAGTTGGATGCCAGATTCCAACTCCATGCATTCGATTTGAAAATTTTCTGGCAGCATATCTCTATCGACTGTAAATGGAGTAGCAAAGGCAAAGATGCCAATGAATTGTTTACTTTTGCCGAAAGTGCCGCGGTTCTAGTGTTAATCTTGCAAGTCCCTCTTTGTTGCCTATCATAGCTGGGGCACCATCTGTAACTATACCATATATGTTGGCAAAAGTTTATGAGAATCGAATCAACGCTTTCTTCCCTGCTTGATATAAATCTCTCGAGGTTGTCTTGTCTTTTAACGGTGCTAATTAAGCCATTTCTTCAGTTACAATAAACTCGTCATTTATATGTCTAGAAAAACAGCAAATTGAGCCGTGTCAGTAGCATCAGTACTTTAATCCATCGACAAAGATTAAAACTTAAAACTAGAAACTTGTTTTAAGTTTCTAGTTTTACTTTTTAAGGGGGTCCAGGACACATTTTGAAAACATTTTTATTTATTGAGTTAAAATTTTGAATTTTTTCCTGATGGTTAACCATATAATTTCTAAAAAAAATCGCACCATAAAACTTCTCAAAAAGTTTTTTAAAAAATTTAAAATTTAAAATTTTTAATAAAAGTTGAGTAATTTAAAATCGTTATAACTCGAAATATTATTTGTCGAATTTCAAAATTTTTTCATTTAATTAAACAGAAATATATAAATTTTAATTTTGATTCACCATTTTTTAAAATACTAATTTTTTAAAATATTAAAAATTTTTAGATTAAAAATTACGAAAAAAATTATGTAACTTATTTTTAAAAAATCATATTTTCCAAAGCAAATATTTTTTTCAAATTTGCTGAATCAAAATTAAAGTAAAATAGTTGAAAAAGACATGTTACAAGTTTCAATCATTTATCTTTAACGGTTCTTGTCTTATAACAATTTAAAAACGAGAAATGGGGAAAAAACCCATCATGTAGAAAAACGCACTTACAGGTTTAAATAACTATTGGCTACTATTAGAATGTTGAAAAAAAAATAATAATTTCTCTTCTCCTAATTAAGATAGAAACATGATTTAAACGTCATTTTAAGCGCAAAAGAACACAAAAATGTTTAATGCAATAAACATTTTTTCGAAAATTCGAACAATTTTGTGTCCTGGACCCCCTTAAATCGTTTTCAATATATTTCCCAAGTTCGTCCCTTCTCCTGGAAATACCAGGTGTCCGAAAAGTATGGCTACACTTTCAAAATCGTATATCTGCCGATACACTTTCAAAATCATATATCGGCAGAGTTTCTTTATGACCACCCGGTATATTAATTTAAATGGATTAAAATGTTCCTCGTACATTTTTCTTTCATTAATCTGAAATATCCGAATCTTAAAGTGGCTATAATTAAGTAGTCCTATCCCCAAAGTGACCGAAAAACAATTAATAGTTAGCATTGTAACAAAATATTTCTAAATAGTTTTACTTTGATGGAATCCTATTGTAATAGCAGCAACATGTAATAGGTAAATGCATGATATAAAAATTAGTTAAGCTAGATGTGGGATATATTTACCTTTGCTTATAATAGTATCGATTTTACTCGCAATGCCATAAATTCTTACACACGAGTTGAACAATTTTTAATGTTTTCAGATTTATATTCATTAATGCATTTATCTACAGATGTGATTACCAAAATAAAGGAAATCTGTAATGTGTGAGTTTGTTTCCAGAAATTAATCATCGATAAAAATAGTTTAAATAATTTGCTAAAACTTGTAGTTCCCTAAGAAAAACCAACCTTTTTTCTTAATTAAATAGTTTTGGTTTAAAAAGATTAAAATGTTAATATTAATTGCTGTCTAATGTATAGGAAAAAGATTCTGCCTGAATGTTTGTTTTTCAGCGCTTTTTACTTAGTCCGGAAATTTTTTTAATCAAGGAAAGTAATTGATGGTATTTTGTAGCCTGTTGCATAACTCTAATAAATGAATTTCTAATAAATCAGAAGATTTATCCAAAGAAACTTATATTAGAGGGATAAGATAAGGGAGAGTGGTAATTTAGAGTTTAATATTAATATTACCTAAGTTAAATCTAAAACGATACTCATATACATGATTATTTTATTTATAACCATGGATTATATCAAGATATATCTTTCATCACATCAGCTTAAATTTTGTATGACATTCGTTCCCTTATAAAAACATGAAAGCCCAAAGCATCACTACAATATGAACACTTTAAATATTACGTTACTTTATACTTAGCACAGATATCACGAATTCTTAACTTAGATAAGAAATAAAGATTTTTGTCCTTGGATAAATCCCTATTTGAAAGCGTGTATAATCATTATCTGCTTTACTTTCTATTCTGATGTTTTCAGATAAAGTAAAGGCAGTAGTTGATAAAACGTGAATAGATAATATTATCAAAATTTAATCTGCAATGATTCAATTTATTGCATTATGAATAATTGGAGCATAAACTGTTTTAATCCTAATATAAACTTTTATATCAGTATAGCCCAGTAAGAAAGACTCAGAGGTTTCATAGCTGATATAAATGCTAAATATGGCAAAATGGAAAATACTCCAATGATTTTAAATAAATCTTTAAAATAATTAATCGGAAATATGGAGCATAACGTATTTACACATTTCTGACAAATTCTGAATATGCCTGCCACTGATATTCATGCAAGTTTTTGTAAAATATTTAATATACTTTAAAGTAATAGTATATTGGCGTATACTTTTCAATAATCTTCAATTAAATTTTATGAAATTATTTAAATAAAAAAAATAAAAGTACTTGCCACAAGAAATACTTGTTTATTTCATTAAAAAATGTTTTTAAAAATCACGTTCAAATAGAAAATTAATAGACAAAACGCTCATAAAAATACGTTCTAAAGAAGTTTTCCTGCGATAATATCCAAATTTTTAAACTGGTGTTTAAGGTATGTCTGTACAAATTTTCATTACATTTTAAACTATTTCCCTGCAAATTACTTATAAAGCTTTAAAGAATTATTCATTTGCTGAATCAAACTAATGTATGAAAGGTGTTGGATTAGTGATAACATACGAACTAAACTTTATTTACCACGCTGCTAGGTTAATGCGGTGCAAAGCACGTCGAAAGGGGACCGTAGATCAGGGGAAACGGATTCTCTGGAGTGATGAATCAAGGTTCACCATCTACCGCTCGGATGGCAGGGTCTAGGTCTAGCATCTGCCTGGAGAACGCCTCCTACCAGAATGCATTGTGACCATAGCAAAGTTCGGTGGAGGTGGAATTATGGTCTAGGGATGTTTCTCCTGGTATGAACTGGGACCATCGGTCTCAATTCATGGTAAGCTCAACACCGACGCCTTCTGCGTTATTTTGGATGACAGTGTGCTTCCTACATTGTGGCAGTTTTACGGGTTGGACACATGTTACTTCCATGACGACAACGCCAGCTGTCATGTTGCGAAGTCCACCATGGATTGGTATGGTGACAATGGGGTTCACCGAATGGGATGTCCTGTCCAGATCCAAGACCCGAACCCTATCAAGAACCTCTGGGACGAGTTGGATCGCCGAATTAAGGGGCGCAACATTCGTCGAAAATTGGTGAAGGAACTTACATGTCTTCTCCAAGCTGAGTGGAAGAAAATATCACAAGCCGTCCCAGAAGGATTTGTGGAAAGTATGTCCCGGAGGGTAGAGGCTGTAATTACCTCTCGTTGAGGCTCTACCAACTATTGAATATATATAATTTTTTTTTCTTTTCTATCACAGATGTCGAAATACTTATTGGTAGATTGTGTATACTGTTTATACGAAATAATCATTTTTTATTCTCTTTAATTCCTTTTGTCAGTATTCATTTGTATAATATTTGAACTCGAAAGTAGTAATTGCTCTTTAATACCTACACATTACTGTATGAAGATTGAAAATTATTTAAATTCTTTCAGAATTTCTTCCCTTGCAAAAATTTTTGGAATAAATTCCATTCTTCTGTAAATGAGATTGATACACAGACAAAAGATACTGGGCACTGAAGTTAATTATCATAACATTCCTATCAAATCAGAAATCTTGCTCAGATTGTTATCTTAGATTTCTCAATCACTTATTTCAATACCCCGCCTTTAAAGTCTGCTAGAATAACATATCAAGAAAATACGCCTTCCCTTTGAATTTATACCAAGAGTTTGAAAAGTATTGTTTCAACGCCAGCTGATAATGATTCATAAATTTCAGGCATTAATATCGAGCTGCTGAACCCCCACGTTGTCAACACATTAGCCATCATTCTCCTGCTGAAGCCGACAATGAACAAAGCGTAGCGGATGATGTTCATTTAATGATTCTTCTCCCCCTTTATTTTAACTGCACTTTACGATAAGCGTTATGATCATTTCTTAGTGAAAGGTTAAATTTCCCAACTTTGAGAAAAATAAAACCCTCCGAGTATTTAAAGGACCGTAAAGAAGTTTCTAAAAAAAATTTAATGTTATTTTTGTTAGAAAAATTTTAAATTCTCTGTTTAAGCTCATAAGTAACATTAATTTGTTTAAATAACAGAAAATGTGTAGTTTTAAATATTAGAGAACATCTTTATATGATAACTTTTTTTTTTGTTGTCGTTTACGAACATTGTTAGACCTAAAGGTTGATACGTGTATATGTGTTTATAATATAAGAAATGACTTTAATTCGCCTATCATGTTCTTGAAATATCTGTAATTTCTTTAAAAATATTGAATTTTTGTTTATTCAAAATTAACCGCTTAATACTCACAAAGAAACAGGGTATTTCTGGTATGACCGCATCAGGTTTGAAAGATGAAGTATTGACAATTCAATCAATGTGTTCTATTTACAGAAATGATCAAGCACCAGATTACTAAAATAACTAAAATCGTTATTCCTGCAAATTATGTAGATCTTTTTCAAGAAGGGGGGCATTGAAGGATTGCATTGATCTCGGGAAGCCAGGTTCGCACTAAAAAATCAACACTTAAGCACCACGAGTTAATCTCCAATTCCGTAAACTAACCTTTTATCTTAACACATACTATCATTTGAGGAAATTTTTTAGCTTGAATTAAAAAAAAATAATAATTTTTTTTTTAAATCTGCCAACCCGATGGATGTAATGCATTTACTGGTCGTCCATAGAACAGTCCAACTCATCAAAGCCGATATATCGAGATGGTTACAGGCCGAAAGGACACACATAGGGACACCCATTACCGATATACATCAAAGAGCACTTAGATATCCTTATTTTACCCAGTTAGTACTATCCCGGATTGATAATGATTATATTTTTGCTTGACAAATTTTACATCCGTGCTTCAATCAACATGAAAGCTCTATGAAGTTAATATTTTAGTTGATTATAACTAGAGTTCTCTCGGTATTTTAAACTGACAGAAATGAAAAACTGTTGGAAATGAAGGTCTTACATGTTCTCAAGTTTCCTAAGGGAATGTTTATTTATTAATATTCTAACTTTGGCTCTATATTAAATTCAAGCTTTTCTATAATTACATATTTGCATATTAATACGTCGATAAAACTAGGCATCATGAATTACTTCTGGATAGGTTGTCCATTGAACCGGGTCTTTTCATCTCTGCCAAAGATATATTGCCCTCAAATGCCAATGAAGTAACAGGTATATCTAATTACCATCCCATGTTTTCAAGCTCCTGAATATAAAACTGCTGAGAAGGCAAATTGTTTTTACCTCATTATATCAGGTATGAGGAAATCAGGAAACTACTTTCTGCCCATGATCATGTTAACAAACTCGTATATTACTTAAAGTTCCAGCACGATCTTTAACTCCTACATTTTCGTTGTTTCAGGATTAATGATTCATTTCGTCTACTCTGATTTTGCCATTTTGAGTGCCTTGTGGGTCTTTCGAGTGTGAACATCGCAAGAATACCTTTTCGAAATACTTCCGTGTTCGACAGAGGGCAATTTTAGAAAGTTCTGCTTGTGTGCTTTCAGAAATTTACCTAATTTTGACCTGACATATATTTGCAGTTAAAAGCTTGCTGTACTGTCACCTCTTCAAATCTGAGTGAACTGATCTTATTAGCGGGGTTGGCTTATATGCGAGGCAATGAACAATCTAGTTTAGGCTAATACTGATATATTAATAGCGCATCTAATCAGTGAATAAAATAAATAAAATTTTGAAATCTCAGGTAAGGAATTTAGGTCCTTGAAAATTATAGTCAGCGAAATATACTGGAGCAACACATAAAAAACAATTCTAATCACATTAGTAAAGATTCCCGTTGAATATAACTCATTTCGCAAACAAAATATTGGATTATTACAAAATATGTAAGTATAAACTATCTTTTTAATCATAATTATTATTCCAATTCACTTTTATTTACAGTTTAAAAATTTCTTTGTAGTTTGATATATAGTTGAAAAAGTACCTTACGGCAGGAAAATAATTCAAAGTCTCTGATGTAAAAGTTTATCTTCAAATTGTCTATGCAGTCACCAACATAACGTCCAACCTTAGCAAAATAATTTCAGATTTTGTGGTAATAAAACTTTTGGATACAAAGGTATCTGTTGATATATAAGTAAAAAGGTTTAGGCTTTGAATCTTGCTTTAAGAAAGAAGTATTTTCCTCTTTCTCATTTTATCCGATGTTCTTTCATATTTAAAAAAAAACTTCAACATCTGCTTGAAAAGATTTTAAGTGTATTTAGGTGATACCACACTGATATTTATATTGACATAGTTTTTTTTTTTTTTTTAATTCGCATAGACTCTAAAATTTTGAATACCTGTAACTGTTATTCACATTGTGAGAAACCACTTCCTATTATAAATCGTCACATATGTGTTACTCTATTTGATCTAAAGCCTCCAAAACACTAGGTGGAAATAAAGCAATTTCCATAGTTTCCAAATTCTGGAACTTTTTAAGATTAGCAACTTACATTGGATTTGCCATTTTATCTTTTGCGCAATCTATCTTTCACTAAGTAATCCATTAAGGAATTTAGATTTTTGTTCGATATTAAATTAAAGATACGGTGACTGCATAGTAACTTAGTCATTGTACTACTCAATGCATTCAAACTATATTTTGTGAAAAAATAGTCAAATGTTTAGCATTAAAACTTGAGATCTGATTTAATACCCATCGAAACGTTTCAAGTTTCTTTTCTTTTCTGACATCAACGAAAGTATGTCGACATGACATTGCTAAGGTCGAAATTTATTATTTATATAATATTACTTAAAATAAGAGAACTGAAATATAAGTCTACGAGCTAATTACCTACATTTCTCAACTTATAAATTCGAGTTTTAAATTACCGTAAACAAAACGATAGAAATTTGATATCTCAGTAATTTTAAGTAAACAACTATCATAATATTGACGTCAGCTTTTATTTCTCGTTAATTTTTTAATATTTCATTGTTACAATTCTTACGTAAAACTTTTAAGAAAAAATAATCTTAATGTAAACTGAAAGCATTAAACTTTTAAGGGATAATGAACAATTAGTCAAATTCGCTTTGCTTTATAAAAAGTTTAAAAATATTCTGTAAAAAGAGTCTTTTATTTTGCTGTAGGGAAAAAAAGGTTTTTTTTTTCTTCTTTGAAAAGAACTTTCATCATCCTCTAAATTTTTAATCATCGCGTAGAATTCGCTTTTAATTAATACCATCCAAATACTCTACAACAAGATGTTTCTATCTTAAATCCTTAATAAACAGATCGAAAAAGTTTCTTTTAAAGAGCACTTGCGCTAATTAAGCTTCTTCTCATTAGAAATATTAGAATTAATTAAAATCAGGAGAGGATATCTTATTTAAAACTCACTTTAACTTGATACGTAAGAATCCACCTGAATTCTATTGTTTTAAAACTTAAAAAGCAAGTTACAGCAAATGCTTGCTATGAAGTACTTTATAAATGCGTTATATTTTAGAAAGCAAGCAAGGGCACAGTTTTAATTAAACTTAATTTTACACTATTTAATTAAAATGAATTCAATATTTTTAACTCAAGGAAACCTTAAATTTTTTATTCAATTAATAATCACTAATACCTTTTACACTATTAATAAAAGGTAAATAAAAAGTGAAAATCTAAGTGATTTGTCAATGCCAGTGATTTGTGAATAGCTGATTTTAAAGCATAAAATAATATTATAATTATATTATATTAAGATCCATTTATCTATTATAAACATTCATAAATGGATTTTGACACTACAATTGCTGTGAAAATTTAGTACGGCAGTTGTGATTGATAAAATCCTGTTCTTCCGATTTTGCAATACAACTGTTTTCTTGCTAAAATATTATGTAGTGGTATTACGTATCATTTATATATCCATATAATTTACATATGCTAATGGGTTATTTAAGGCGTGAAAATGCTATTTTAAAGGGGTCTATACGCCATACTGGATATGTAATGAAGTCCAGAGATGTACAGTTATGGTTATACACGTAGAGATAATGTAGTCTTTTGCCATTGTCATCTGTTGCATCATGTCATTTGTTATCTCCCCCATAATGGGGAAATAACACACAATAAGTAGATTCATTTTAGATGCAAATATCACGAGAAGATAGATATATAATCCAATAAGTGCATTTTTATATGCTATTTCCTTTTAATGAAATACATTATTTCTCTATTTAAAATGAATAAAATAACATATTAAATTTGTTTGAAACCAGTCATATACATTTTTAACTTAATATATTTGAAAAAGAAAAAAAAAGACTAAATTGTGGCTTGCAGTTTTTGGATTTGTTAAAGATTATATATCCAGATTCAGAGGTAAAATATTTTACATTTATTTTAATTTTAATAAGTGTTAACCATTAAAAGGAAATACTTTTTAATTCAGAATTTTATTCAAAATAATAAAGAAATGTTTGCAGTGTTTTAAACACTAAAGGAATTTTAAGTATTTCATGAACCAGAATTTAAAGTTTTAAGTCATAAAAAAATTAAGTAATTTTAAATTTAAATTTTTCCTGGTGCCCTAACGAATTAGGAACTTTTCTGTGGAATTTTAATATATTTGATGAGAAGGGGGGACAGGAAGTTTTCTTGAACAGTGAACATGTAGTTTAATTTATGCCTTTTACGGTTACACAACTACATCGATTTTGATGTAATATTATTTTCTAGTATTAAGAAGAACGTTTTAATATATCCGACTACCACATAAATAATCTCAGAAAACAACGAAAATGATATTAAAATATTTAGGAATATCTATTCATTAAATCACCAACAATATTTAATATATTTTGTGTTAAAAGATTATGTGCAATAGTCCTTGAAGAAATTTACCATGGCTTAGGTTTTGAGGTTAATCTCAATAAGTATATCTTGGGGTGACTTAACTGATCAGTTCTGATTTTTAGAAAAATAGCGGTGAGAGGGAAAAAGAAAATTCAAGGACAACTAAAGTGTATTGTTCAACTTGATCTCACTATAATATATGAACACAGTAACTCAGCAAGCCACCTGGTTGTAAATTCCCTTAATAAATTGTCTTATTTGGCTATTTCCTAATGCAAAATTAAGGCACAGATTGTTGGTAAGTTAGATGTTCATGGCGATGACAAATCCGTTGCTGATATTCACACTACCCCGTGGAAATTCCCCTCTGATACAAGTCCCGCCTTGTTAAATCATTCCACTAGTATCAATTAGGACTAAACTATATCCTAGCATCGCTTTTCAAGAGCTAGTCATGCTCACGTTTGTATAATTTGACAGAACTATTTTAGAAGATATATATATATATATAAAAACTGATTAGGAAACAGAAAGTAATAATGTAATAACTTACAAAGTCAATAACATTCCTAGATAAATTGTAAAGTGTTGAAGAACACCATGTCCGAAACTATTCATATGCAGTGGTGGATTGAGCATCCTGATGACCTAAATCTCCTCAAATTTTGAGCCCTATTCCCCTTTCAAGATACCATTCTATAATTTTCCACCATAATGCAAATCCTAATTATTCGGCCAATTTTAGCCATTTTGGTCCACTTATTATAGATACAGTAAATTAATGCCAAACATTCTCTTTATTCTTTAGAAATAAATTTCACCAGTAAGTTCACCAGTAACCTTGGCAATAGTTTAATCTTCTACTTTAAACTATTTCCAAGGTTAATAGTTTAAAGTAGAAGCTCTTTCCCGCTAATAAGTTTTTTTTTAATATTTAGCTGAACATAACCTATAAACATATTTAATTATTGGGATTCATTCTACTTAAAAAGATTAAAAATAATTTTTTTCTAACATTGGAATAATTAATGCGAAAGATTTGAAGGATAATAAAAAGTACAAACACCATAGTAAACAGCATATATAAATAAATTGCATCTGACATAAATTATAATAGAAACTTGAAACATAATCTTTAAACACTTAAGAGTCTATTTTCATTTCTCCTACTGACGTTCCCTTCAATATTCCTTATTCAACTATAAAGGTACTTAATGAACTCATGCAAATCGATATATTTATCGCATTTTTGCCTTTATATCCAACTACTAACACTATTAATATACAGAACATTTTTAGCTTTGATTATTTTTTTCTACTTTTTCACGTAACAACCAAACGCAGAAGTTTCTGGCAAATATCTTTCCATTGCTTTCTACAAATATATAAATTAAAAAACTATGATAACATAAAATAAATCATTACAAAATGTCATTATATTTCTTTAAAAGCCTTGATTAGTAATTAGTTACTAGAAAAACATGTAATTTCACTTAAAATAATTATGATTAAACAATAAACAATTAAATAAACGTAAGAGTATGGTTTATTGTACATATAAATTAGATAGCAAATTAAACGGTTATTATTTTTAATGTCATTAATGCTTCAAATGCATTTTCAATGTCCTGAAATTATAACAAATATTTTAGCTGAGTCTAAACTTTGCGTATAAAGAAAATTAGTAAGAAAATAAACAAGTTTCTAAGAATTACTTTGTATTAATCAGCAATTTTTTTTTTCAGTTTCACGTTTAGCAATTAGTGTCAAACAGAAAGTTCGAGATAATTTATATGCAATTATTTTAGAAGAAATAAGTACTCGAGGGATAAAATAATTTTTATTTGTGAGAAGAGAACATAAAATACGCAAATAGCATTATTTTTTGCTATTACTTAAAGATTTCATTTCGCAAGATACTTTACAAATCATAATTCTTGGGAAATGATCTTACCCATGCCATACTGTTTGTTACTAATTTTTAGATTATTTTGCCGATGAACGAAAGAATTAGCATAAGACAAAATTTTAAAACCGATGCAAATTTATATCCTTAAAAGAATTTAAAGAAATTAATACTAATACTCCTTTGTTTCAGTGCCGTCTTTTGTTCAATTGCTCTTATACAAATAACATCCTATAAATGAAGTGAAGTATAGGTAAATTTATATAAATAGATATTGCGGCAGTAAGCATACTCGTCCACACCCATTAGATGTTATCTCTTATGTACGGACAAACAGAGAGGGGAACTACCACGATAAATGGTTTAATAATTATTCTGGAATTAGTTAGGTGGTACCTGGTGTGCTAAATGTGTTCAAATATCATGTTTAAAAGATTGACAGTTCTATAAAGGACTATCATAGAAGGCCACAAGGGACAAATTAGAAAACGTTGGAGGACACGATAACTATCCTAAAATCCCATTCTCAAATGATGTGCAAATAAGAAAATAACGAGAAATCACTCACATTAGTATTATGAGACTACTAACAACTCAAAATAGAGAATTGTCTGACATGATAGTTTAGAAACAAAGATTTCACTGTTATCGCTTTAAAGTGTATTTCACATTCCGAGGGCAAAATGCTCCAGAAAATAGGAATTATAAAATTATCTCTCATAGTGATCAAAATATATGTTCCGTATATCAAAATAAGTTTTGGAAGAAAATTTTAAAATGTTTTTGCACATTTAACTCTAGAGTTTTTACTACATTAGAAATACTTTGCAAAATGAAAGACAAAACGGAGGACATCACGCTATACAATCAAATCTATATCAAGTATATAAAATGAAATTACTACTTACAATCTAAATAATTTGTTTGTTATATTTCATATGGAAATCACTACCATCCTATAAAAAATAGACGCTGAAGACGCCCTTTATTTTTGAAAAGAAAAGTTTTCTGTTCCTACACAGCTCTCGTCTCGAATATTTCTGGAAGTCAATAAATATCGATGATATTTCATTCATTACAGAACCTGAACATTTATATGGAATGCTTTTAGATGGTGATGGGATATTATTACTGCACAATATATTATAGTAGTTCGAATGCTCATCTGCGTTAAACGGGAAAGCAAAATAATAATAGCGTTGTATAAATTTGTAATATTTTATAAATGAAGGAAACATCACGATCGTGCTAGTACTCTAAGAAGTTACAATAATATTACAACATTGAAGTCTATAAGTTAAATGTCATATAACTGCGTGTTTCAATTCAACTTCCATTTAATTATGGTGCAAGAAAAGAGTGTATATAATGTTTGGAAAAATAAAATTAAACAAGCTTTTAATCATATATTATGTATAAAACAATTCAGATTAGTTATTTCTAAAATTAGTAATTTCAATTAGATAATCTATGCCTACCACAAAATAATAAATGACAATTTTTTTTCAGAATAAATAAAACCTTGAGTTTTAGAATTATCCTTTGACACATATATATTTTTTATACTATAATGGATTGAAGAAGTTTCGGATAACCCCACCTATGTGTCCGTGTCAGAAAGTTATTTCACTGATCTAAATTAGGTTCGAACTCCAGTACAAATATTTATATATATATATATATATATATATATATATATATATATATATATATATATATATATATATATATATATATATATATATATATATATATATATATATATATATATATATATATATATATATGTTACCGTGAATGACCGAAATCTGGAGAATGTCGACATTCTCCGATGAATGTCATCATTCACATAGTCGCTTGGTGTATGTCCAAAATATTTGCTAAATATCCTTATTTCTCACTTACACCGGCAAATGTCGACATTCGCCGTGCACTGATGGTGAATGTTGAATAAAAATATTTTTGTTACGTTTTTAAATCGTACTTTATTCTTAAAGCATATTATGATATATATATCAAAATAGAAGTCTTAAGTAACAGCACATGTAAATAAACTGTTGAACGTAAAACGAACAGTACATTCTAAATGAGAAAAGAAAATAACACCAATAATAAACTTAATTCTGTGTTCGACGTTATAAAACCGTAATCATTACAACAACTTAAAATGTTATGACACTTTGAATTGCACAAGAGCCCCTTGCTTTTACAACTGAATTTAGTCGTGTAATACTCTTTTTCCAATGACAGAGTGTATAGCTTTGCCCTCCAGTTCTCGAATTAGTTGCAGCTTATTCTCACAGCGACATTTCTAAACAAGAAATCTCATCTACGGAAAGTAACTTTTCTTTACAAATTACGAAGTGATTACTGGTATAAAGCTGCTTGATGGTGCCATTTTTATTTGCTAATTTATAAAAGTACAAATCCTTTATTCCAGCTACAACCGCCAACTCATTTCGAGCAACTGTATGACCACGGTCGACATCAAGGACTTATATTCTTACGCTATCACCAATTTGAGCAGGTGGAGATTTTCTTTTTGAGGTTCGTAATATTTTCGTTCCTTGCAGTAGAAGATTATCTTTCGCGGCCGCTCTTTGTATAGAAATAAACTCGTGTTGTTCAGTCAGGGCTTGATATGAAGACATGGTTGCAGCTCCCCTTCAACATTTTCCTTTGGAATATGGATTTCGGTATGGCCAGTGCTCAGATTTTCTTCAAAAGTATTAACAATTTCTTCGAGCTGTTCTTCGGTTTCAATAATTGCAATTTGTTGCAAACATGACGATGCTAGGACTTTTTTTGGTTTAACGCCAAACAGGGCTTCATAAGGACTTTGGTGTATTCTTTCGTGGTATGTAGTGTTCTTGGCAAATTGAACAAAGGGCAAACCATCTGACCATTTATTTGTATCGTCATCTATGCATTTAACTTATTCTGTATATCCTGATTTACCCTTTCAACTGATCCTTGTGTTTGACTATGGCGAGGCTTTCCATGAACTATCTAACATCTTTCCACGTAGCGCATTGTTCGGATATGACTTGATTACTGAATTCCCTACCATTATCTGAATGCAATATACTTGGGGCACCAAATATTAAGAATATTTGAAGGTGATATGCTACGTCTTTAGTTGCCTTAGTTTTGAAAGCTCGTAGCTGGACAAACTTCGTTAAATGATCTTGATACACCACTATGAACTTATTTTCACCAGCCCTGTGTGACTGCAGGTCTATCAGATCGACTCGAAATCTTGAGTTTCAATCCGAATTGACCATTGGTTTCCCAACAATACCTGTTTTATGTGCACTATGTTTCGTTTGACATTGTTTACATAAATTTAAATACCCTGCCAGTCTTCTCGGTTTCTCGTTTCAACCTCCACCAAAGCATATATGTGCTTGTCGACGCACACCGGTGATGGTTCGGATGTATAAGAATATAACCAAATATTCGGTCTTCCATCGACGTATTTGGTGTGTGTTGACATTCACCGGAGTCTTTCACGGTAATGTGTATATATATATAAATTTAAAAATACGCAACAGCTTGCAGAAGATTTCGATCACTACAACAGTGTGAATTTTTGAGGTGAGCAATAAAAAAGGGTGAAATATGCTTCAAACAAATAGCCCATTTTAAAGCAGAGTTATGCCATTATTAAACCTAGAATTAAATTAAGACGCTATTTGTGAGAATATGGTGATTATAAAACTATTTCAAATCCCCTTTACACTACTTCAAAAAATTCAGGGAGTATGTCCACCTGAATATGAACTTCAAACTTTTATAAATATTTTTTTTAAAGGTGTTGGTCGAAAACGTTATTTTCTAATCAATTCCTTCTATAAATGACGAACAATATAAAATTATGATTTATATTCTAGGAATTTACAGTCATGGTTTCCTTATTATAATAAGAATTTGATTGATAATTGATAATTATCAATCAAAATATTAAAATATACTAACAAATGCATCCTTAATGTTATTTTATCTTATATATTATAATTATATATTTCAATTAAACAAATGCTACAAATATTAAAAATTATCCTAAAATTTCAGTAACAGAATGTTTCTGGATTTTATAATATTACTTACTTTTTTTTTTTACCAGCAAAAAGTTGAACTTTTTATTCAATATTTTACAATAGGAATACGAGAAAAAAACTCAAAATATTTTGAATTCAATTCTATGTATCGTAACACTTAATAAAGTTGATATTTAAGTCAAAAATGAAAGGCAAATGTATAAAACATAAATTCTCTTTCTGAGATATGTCAGTTTTTCGAGTTCAGATACTTGTGTAATACCGAAAAAGAGCAAAGCATGAAATCAGCTCGCTTCTTATCAGAGATTTACGACTGTTCTTATTCCTTTAAGCTAGATAGGACAGTAAACTAATTACGATCATATACTACGCTTAAATGTTAACCAAGTACACCCGCCACCGATAAAACAACTGCTGGGTCGTAACGCTAGGTTACTTCGACTGTTTATCTCATAGAAATAAAAAGGAAGAAGAATGGCTGATGATAAAAAGTAAGAAGGTACAACACTTTCCTGTTGTGGTCGATTGCACGGGCATAAAACCCCGAACAAAATCATCACCGGTTCTTGATACAGATCTTACGGAGTATTTTCAACCACCCCACGATCAATACTTAATTTACTTAAAATCTCTCTCACATGTTTTCTGGATATTTTTTATGGGCCACACCGAGATGCTTCGCTAGAAAAGGCCTTAAATATTAGAGAACCCGCTTTTATTTCACATTTCTTTAACTGGGTAGAACGCCGATATCAAATTCATTGTTTGTCTTTCCACATCTTGAAAATACAAAACCTGACAACAGGAATAGACACGTTATGGTAGAGGAAAATTTTAGAGTTGATAGAAAAGGCAGAGTATAATTTATCACATTGTGTTAAATGATGTAAATAGTGGAGTTTCAATATCTCACGAGTTCTATCTAGTCCAAGTAGATTTTTAATTAAGTATCATACATCCTTTTTTTTTCTTCAGTGAATCAAGATGATGAATGGATGTGTTTGCAGCTATTAAATACTATGTGTTTATCACTTTTTCGCTTTATTCTTATCTTTTCTAGTTCTTTTCTGTTTTTCCATGTCCTGTGAATATAAAAAATATAAAATCAAACACGATTTCTCTTGCAGGACTCTGAATAAAATTATGGTATCGCTCTACGTACAGTTATTTAAATTGCGAAAAAAATTCAAAAACATCTCTATATCTTCCCAATAGTATTCGTAAATTTCTTGTTTACACATATCGTTCATAAAATATACTTATAAGTATTTAAAAATACTATAATATTCGGTAACAAATTTAAGATTCCTATTTACTATTGCGTATTTGAATAATATACCAAATTTAAAATTAATTTAATTTCCCGAGATCTAATGCCAATTTATGAAATGTGTTTGTCAATGCGGGTTACAGTTACTGATTAATTTAAGAGAAATCTCGTAGAGTAATTTCTACTCGTGTTCCATTAAAATGAACCATGATTTTTGGGGCTCGGTTCGAATCCCGACGAACGCCTTTAAATATACCTTCGTTTCTAGGCCGGATATGAACACATTAAATCTGTAGACAGCCAAGTCCTCTTAGAGTTGATTAGTCTATAAATTGCGGTGGCAGCCTATCCACCGTCTTTCAATCCCTGATGGCTTTATTTGCTATATAGGGCTCTGTCTGCTGCATTGCAATGTAAGGCTTTTAACAAAGGTGTCATGATTTGAACTCTGCCTAGTAGATAAATTCAAATCTTTCTAATGTGTATTTTATAAGAAGGAAATGTGTCCTATGGGAAAAGATTTTTTTTAGATCCAAATGACCAAATTTTGCAAACAACAACATATAACGGAATATTCTATAATTAAATGAGTTTACATGAAAGCTCAAATTTATATAATCAAGCTGTTTCGTTACAATTTTGAAAATTAAAACATTCTCTCTTATAAGTATAGCACACACTTATTTTACGAAGGCAGAGAACGTGTTAGCCACATCTTTATTCTAAAGTATGCAAAATTAGGGCATTTGTTTAGAAGTAGAAGTATTGATACCGTTTATTTTTTACGAACCATTAACAAAGGAAAAATATTTTAACATACGAAGCGAAACAACATTAAAAAATATTTTAAAAATATTCTTATAGAGAGTTTAAAGACTTCCAAACCTGTTAAAATACACAATTATACTTTATACTATTATACCTTCGATAAATAAGTGTTGCCTTTTTAAGACTTGTTTACACTGCTTATATTATTTCCTAAGAAATTCACAAAATTCAAAACAGTTATTTTTCCACCTGTTTCAATTTAGAAAATCTCTTTGACCAGTACAATTAGTTTTGCTGCAGCAAACAAGTAAAAATAAGAACCTTTTTTTAGTTCGAAAAAAGTAATTTTTTTAATCATTCATCATTGTGGCTCTTTACTATGTAGTAAATGGCTATTTCAAAGATTTCATCTGCATTTGAATGCAATACTAATGATCTGAATATAAGCGTAGTAGAGGTTAAGATGAAGACATTGAAATAAAATAAAGCGTTTTCTGTGACTTTAAAAAAAATGTACAGCTTATTTTTAGCAGAGAGTATTGCATCATTGAAATAAAAATAAATACGAAACAAAGATTGTTCGTTTATGTTTATGTATACTAAGGAGTCCGTAAAACTTGTGTACATCTTCTATCGAGTTAAAATATTTAACACATTTCCATCAACATCCGAAACATTTTAGAACATCCAAATTAATTTAATCTATTTTATTTTAATTCTTCAATTTTGATAAGTAATAAAGAAATTTTTTATGTTCAATATATAAAAAGAATGCAGGACAGGTATTTAATTCCTTCTGAGGTTCAACCTGTGAAGATATAACAATTGGTAAATTACGATGGAAGCATTAACTTTGATTAGTACAGTGGTGGAAATTGATTTATGAAAACACAGTTTTTAACGAAATCTTCTCTAAAATTCATTAAACATGAATGAAATTTTGTACATTATATATGCTATGTATAACAAAGAATTTACAAAATAAAATTTCATACATAATAATAAACAAAAATATAAGGTCAAAAATTAAATTTTCGTAACATACCGGCATGGAAATTGATTTATGAAATATCACATTTATTGAAATGAATAGTTAGTAAATCCGCCTTTCTTTATGAAAGTTTCTTTTATTCTAGATGGCATTGATACAAAAGATTTTGAATGTACTTTTGATCAATTAGTTTCCAGTTTTGATAGACTGAAGCTACCAATTCTACAAAGGTGTGTACTGCATCCCATCAGCATAAACCATTCGAACAAGCTGTCCCCAGATGTTTTCGAATCAACACCATTAGGTGGATGATCTAAAAGTACAATATTATGTTTGTCAAACTAATCTTTCATTACATTTCAAGTGTGAATACTTGCATTGTCTTGCAGGAATATGTAATCTAAACTACAATATTGACACGCGAATGGACGAAGGGAATTTTCTAAAACTAAGCTGTAATAAAATGAATTCTGGCGACCATTTAAAAATACAATTTCACTTCTGCTATCATAAGCAATCGCTGCCCATAATATCAAACTTCCGCTACCAAAATTTCTTCTGAATGTAGATTTGGTACTTTTCGTAGATCCCTCCAATAATACTTCAAACCATTGGTGGCATCCAAATTAAATTTCTTTTCGTCGGAGAAAATGACTTTCTTCAAATTGTTACCCATTGCCATATACTTCTAGCACTACTGCAAACGCATTTGCTTGTGACGTAGAAGTTACTCTGGACCAGACTTCATTTTCGACCATCTCAAGCTCCACGAATAATGTAAAATTTGCCTAACTCTTCTAGAAGTAATATGAAGGCATAGATCTGAACAAATCTACTTTGAACTGTAGCCGGTTTTTGATGCAAATTGAAGTATCCCCCTTTTGTCCATCTTAATTAAACGTGGATTACCTTTTTTGTTAAAATTTTTGCAATAATTTTCTGGATCTTTTCTATAGTTATATATCACACCAACTGATCTTTTAATTAATTTACTAATTTCCAGAACAGATTTTCCACATTCTACGTAGATATGCATCGTTTTTGGCTCTTTCGTCCTCAGTTAACACCTTTCGTTTACCCATCGTGAAAAGTATGACTGAAACGTGTTGCTTCCATATAACGCTTTTTATGTTTACTGAGCATGTCACGTTACTTTGTTTTATGCTAATTATTGTCACATTACTTCAGAATAGCCAATAAAATATGATATTACATAAATGAATTTCTCTGTTTGTATGCTATGAAAATCTAATTTTTGACCTTATGCTTTTGTTTATTATTCTGTATGAAACTTTATTTTTGTAAATCATTTGTTATACATAGGATATATAATGTATGAAATTCCATTTAATTTTTAATGAATATTAAAGAAGTTTTTGTTAAAAAACCTTGTTTTGATAAATCAATTTCCACCACTGTATATATCATGAGCTTGTTAGCATATATCTTAAATAGCACCTTATATGTAAGAAATGTTATAAATTTGATCATGAACCGTAAATTACAGATCTTTTCATAGAAAAATGAGTCTTTATAAACGCATAAGAGTATAGAAATTCGCTGGTCTAATATTTCATTACATTAAATTTTAAAAACAACAAAATGTATATTTATTTGAAGCATAGTATTTTCAAACCAATAAATACATTTGAAGAAAATTTAAGACTTTTTTTGAAAAGTTTATCATCTAATAAAAAAATTATAAAATAGGGCGTAATATAAAAAATGGGAAAACTTTCATTATTTGATGGATCGTATAATGATAAAAACTCGATAGTAGTATTGCATTTTATGAAAAATATAGATCACTTTGAGGATATTCAATAACCCAAGATGAATGCTAATTCCCCTACGACTTTTTCGTGTACCACAAAATAAAAAAGGAAAAATAAATTGTTTGAAATTAAGATAATATTTTCACCTTTTATCACTTTATCCAAAGCCAGAAATGCACTTGATATAGGATTAATTTTCTCTTAGAATGAGAGTGAAGAGTTAAAGGTTCGACTAAAGGAAAGGGTATGACATAATTTAACAAAGAAATGATATATGAAGAGGAAGCCGGAATGAGCTTAAAATAACTTTCAGTTTAAATTTCCCTAATTTGGGTTTGGTTAGTGTATATTAAGATACCAACTAAATTTGTTATTTGAACTTCAAACATAGTTTTAGTAGCATTTAAGCTCTATTAAGAGAGGGAAAGTTATCCACTTTTTTATTGTTGCGTGGTAAATTATTTTCCATTTGTATTATGTGAATCTGAAGCATATTTTATTGATACATATGGAATGTTATGATGAGGAATGATCGCATTATATACGCAATGTATTTTTATTTTATTTATTGTGAGGGGAAATTAAATAATGAAATAGTTTTCATTATAAAATTAACTACGAATGGGTGAAGCCTAAAATTTTTTCGCTGCTTTCAAATAGTTTTCTCTGAATTTGTGTAAAACACTCATTAAGAATATTAGGCTTCGTATTCTACGCGAGATTTGCTTTTCGTTGTATTTTTAATTCTTTCTAACTTACTGTAATGATGTCTCTTTGGATTCATTCTTCTTCTGTTTCTTATCTTCATTTTTTACACGTGGAGAGAAAAATATTTAAAATTATTCTCCTTTTTGAGAACTAACATATATTTTGACAGTCTAAAAAAACCTCATTTATATTAACAACAGATCATTCAGCTTATATATGTGTAATGTAAATTTGTTAAATTTGAAAATGGTTCCAAAATATTTTTATAATAACTAACATACATACATATCTATAACATTAATAAATAAGTATTCTTTTTCAAGGTCTTTTAGCCGCAAACTGCATATAAAAGAAACTTCTTAATACGCCAATGACATAAGTTGGAAGAAAAAAAATTTTTGTCTTTAGTTGTTCTCTGCAACAAGCTAAATCACGCATAATTGCATTTTTGATAAAATAAATTTAAAAAGGAATAAAAATCCTTTGGTTTGTGAATGATTGTAAAGCAGCATAGAAGAGGAAAAATTAGACATATGCTTCTATATGTGTTACTCTTATTCCTTAAAAAATAAGTTTTGAATGGAGATTGTTTTGACAAAATATTAATCATGATTTGTTTTCTGTAGCGAAAGGATGGATAGTTAGCTAAGATATAAATTTTCAAAGCATTTAAGTCTATACTTAGGACTCCTTTTCAATACATAAGGACCCTACTTTTGTAAACCTATATTATTTCCTTTCCTTTAGAAGAAGATTTAAACACTTGACTCTATTTTGGACTGTACTCTTATCACTTATTGAATTCTGCAGTAAAAAAATTTCGTCATAGAAAATTTGAATTCTTTCTATATACAAGACACTGCACTTTGTGAAAAATGGTAGAAGGTTATAAATATTATCTGAGTTTTATATAGCAAGATTCTGCCTTGTGTGATAAAGTGTTTATGAAAATACCTCGTGGAAATTAAGTATTGTCACAAAAATGTGAAAATACAGTGTAGGATCTGTAGCTTGAAAATGGAAAACTGTTATCGTGTTTTTACGTTATTTTAGTCGGACATATAACCGAAATGCCTCCTTTTTTCTTGTCTTCAGAACTGATAATTTTCTAACAGACTATTTTTTATGAAATCTTTTGATTTCATGTACTATTTTAATAATCGGTTTTATTCAAAAATAAAGTCTCATTATAATAATATATTATAAGATTTCAATATGTTTTGATATAGTAACTAAAATTAAAATTTCATTTAATGCTTGCATTTCTTATTAGCTACATTAAATCTATGAAGTCCATGTTAACTATGTTTGTTTATGTAGAAAACAGAAAATTTTTGGATTTGCTTTACGGCCTACATCGGTTTTCATTTCATAAGTTAACCAGTCGGTATGGGGGATCATTGATACATATAATGGAGTTGACATTTTTTTATTTGTCGTGAATTCCTAGTATGGTATCTAGGTTTAATATTTTTAAATCTGTGCTAACAGAAAGTGACTAATTTATAGATAGCATTACAAAACCCATAACTCGTGGCATAGCAAAAAAAAAGTCTGAAATATTATTTCACTGTCACATTTAGTGCAATTTGGAACCAAGAGCTATGAAATAGCGTGGCCGTTACAGCACGGTTTTCTTATCGTCAATCGAACTTACCTTAAAGGACGGAGTCAAATTGGCGAGATAACTCATTTTTATTTTATTTAAATCAAAAGGAAAAAATAAAACTGACTACGTACAATTTAAATAAATCAAGCCAGATGCCCGCTGCATAACATTATTTCATTTAGGCGTACTGCGTCTGGTGTTTCATCTCGGAGAACTCGCATTTTCCCTCTCAGTGTCGAATTGTCACGGCAGCTCCCTCGTGAAATCTATCTGGTTGAAATAAATCTCTTTCCGCTTTGAGTGTCCGCTCTGTGCCTCTCTGTGTGTTTCCACGGGACTCGTCCCTTTATATCCTACGACAGAACCACCTCCCGAACAATGGCGGCTCTTCAGACCTCCCATGGCGCCTGACGACGTCCTGTCTGCTCACACGAGACTTCTGGTGACTTGGATAAAAACACATTCACTGATTGTTCGGGTATCGATCTGCTGTACACACCTTCTAACAAGTCCACCGTTAGCGTCTGGATGAAAAAAACTATCGGCTAAATGCATAACAGTGTTTATCTTCAAAAGAGCGACTAAAATCAAGCCGTGCCACCCAAAACACAATAGTCTGTCATTTCCACGAATTTACGCGGTTTAAGGGAAAATGTCTCCACTACGTCACAGCTAAATCTTGGGGTATTGCAGTTTTAAGGGATAATTGTAATGAAGCGCCTTCGATTTTAAAGAAAAATTAAATTTTTTGGAGAGATAAAGTGATCGAAGGCTGTTTTCATTACATTTTTGTTAGAAAGTTAGGAAGGCGCCTTTAATTAGAGGACGGGGCAGTCGTCTTTGTGACTTAGCCAATTTAAAAGCGGCTAAGCGTGGTTAGGGGTCGGTGGTTTCCGATCCTAGACAAGATTAGCGGGATTTGGAGCCACAGTTGACGTTAAAGTAAAATAAACTATTGTCAACAAATTTATGAGGGTCTGTTTGGGGGATAGACCGCAAAACACGTGGACTGGACTTTGGGTGGTCTGGAGGTGGCGCAAGGAAGGCGTGCATGTGTTGAGGGGTTATCCAATCAAAGAAATGAAAATTGATGCTAAGTGGTCGATTTTTGAAAGATTTCCGGAATGGATTAGGAGTCATGAGAAGGCGTGGACATTGTTGTGAAAAAATAAAATAAATAGAAGACTTAGAGTTTTTTTTCGAGGATTCTCTCTGCATGCGGGCCCGGGTTCCCTTTCCAGGTGCTTAGCATCGCAGGTGATGAAGTGTTGTTATTTTAACTGTCGAGGAACAGTTGAGCTTGCCCGGGAGTTTCCCGAAGAAATCTGTCGTTTAGCGGAGCAGAGATGCGGTTGATGTATCCCGGTATGAGAGCCTCCTGATTCTGATACTAGAATTTGTTTTCCTGATGATAAAAATCTGGTTGATGCCTTCACCAATAAATAAACTAGAGTATAGTTGGAGAGAATTGTGCCTTCACGTTGGAGTTCCGATTGAGTCGTCCCGCAGATGAAAAGAGTTTTCGATAGAGAGTGTGTGAGGACCTCCTGACAAATACCCCCATCTTTTGAAAAGAGCGGAAGAAGCCTACGATAGATGACCACGACAGATGTCCATGACAGAGCAAAAAGCCTACGATAGATGACCACGACCGAGGCCCACGACCAGCCTAAGATGTTGAGGGCCAGCTACTTAGAAAGAAGAAAGGAGACCCCATGCCCGATGGTAGCATCGACACCCGTGTTCCAGTTCGGTTAGCATCCAATTGAGTGAGTGTTAATCATTTTGTCTTGTTCAGACCCAACATCGAAAATCTGAATGATTTAGTGCGGGATAAATGTTAGTTTTTTTAGTATATAGATTTGAGGGATAGAAGTTCTTTGCCATAGGTAAAATAAATAAATTTATGCTCCCTGAATCCGAAAGGTATAGGATAAATGATATACATCTTAGTGAATCTAAAATTAAAAAAGAAAGGCTAAAAGTAAATGAAAAATGAGTAATTTGTGTACTAATTTTTTTTTGTTGAATTGTTATTGAGTAAAATTGTAAATAGTGGTGTTGTAAATAAATTAGTTTTTTTTTTGTAAATATGAAAATTTAGTCAGTCTTTCTTATGTTTGTAGTTGATCTAAAGGAAGTTTATCTCCTGGTGTTTAGAAGCAAAGTTTGTTTGACCTGTTCGTTTGCCAAAATGTCTAGAACCTTGGGTTGTATTCAACCAAATAAATAATGCACCCAAATAATTTCTTATAAATAAATAATTTGTACTAACCAAAATAATTTACGAATCACGCCCAAAATAAATATTTAAGACGAGCAATACGACAATAATTATTTTGTCTTTATCCCCTATTTTTTTTTATTTCAATGAATTCGTTTACAACATTTCCTTTATTTATCTGTAGGTTCTCAGAAGAGCTTCAGCTATGGAGAAGGAGCAAGAATTGTTCTGACATCGGAGTACGGTCTGTCTCTATCTGCTATTTTCTTGAACATTAGTAAGTTCGTTTGCAGTATTACCTTTATTCGGCGGTTGTCATCAGACCTTCAGCAATGAAGAAGGAGCGAGAATTGTTCCGACACTGGAGTACAATTTGATTTTACAAGTCTGCTACTCAACACAAACATTTACGTGACATAGGGCACTGGTGCTGTTGTCTAAAAACTACGACTGCTCATCTACTAAAAATATCGTAGGAACTTTTGGCAAAAAATCATATAAGTGAATTTTAAGTTAGACTTAGTTTCTCATATATTGCCATCGCGGGAGAAAAGCTTATCCATGTAAGAAGGAGGATGATTTCTACACATCGGGAATAAGACAATACTTAAATTATATAAAACAAAATTTAAAGTGAAAGTGTTATTTAATTTTATTCGTTAGGTTTGGATGCTTAGACTTTTATTATGTTAATTTGTTTTAATAAAAAGTATTAACGTAATTTAGAGTTTCCTCATGTCTTTTGCAAATATTTGTTATACGAATAGAATATAATTCTGTATTAAATTAAATTCTCATTGCATATATTATATTACTTTCGCTTAAAGTATTTAATAATATGCCGATATCTTATCTCTCAACATCTGCTATTTCTGGCACCAGATGATCGCAAAATATTGTGTAAAAGAAGCTATTCAATTCTAATGACAGTGGTTAACTCTGATATCTTCGTTGTGTGGGGTGGGGTAGAAAATTATGTATTTTTTTTTAGAAAAGCATACTTCAAATCGACAGAAATATTTTTATTTTAAATTAAATGAAGGAAACTTGTAAAATTTTATAATTATTATTTTATATATTTTTCTCTTTGTATTGTGAAAATAATATTTGTAAATACTTTTGATTCCAAAACATTAGTTATTATGTAAAATAAAGCTTTCTATAGTGATTTAAAGCCATACATAACACATTTAGTTTCGGTGGGTGCATGAAGTCTTGAAAATCAAAAGAATTTAAAGAACAGTGCATTCTGTTATTAAAACTTAACTTTGAAATGTCATCATTTCGTTTCGGAGGGTGATTCTTACATATATATATGAGACAGTTATATTACTCAAAGCAAACTCTTTCGTGTTTGACGAAGGATATATCTTTCGTTAACTAATACTTGTCTCTCCTACAATGAAGTCTGTTTAAGAATGGTTGAAACTAAAGGAAATATATGTTCAGGTCTATATTATTTTACAATTCATTCAGGAAAAGGCTGTCAATATTCGTCACGGTTTGTGTTAGAGAGATTACGTACATCAATAACGGAAAAGAATGAAAATGTAATTTAGAACAACTGTCAATTTCTTTTAAAATCAATGAATGGAGAACTCTGTGTTTTTATGGAACGGTAATGAATTTATAGAAAAAGAAATCTAATCTTAAATTATAATAATAGTTTTAAAATTAGGTAATTGTTGTTTATATACCCCTTATAAATTTTTGCCGCATAAATTTACATTGGTTTTTATGCTCGCACAATAATCTAGTTTATAAAAGGTATTCATATTGGAAATGGTACAGTATTTACACCCTCTAAAAGTAATAAAATTTGCACTTGACACTAGACATAACATAAACAACTTACGTTATCTCTTATCTGTTAAATTTATCTTTTTCCCATGCAATTCTTTAATATAAAACCTCAAATTATAATAGCAAATTTTTTCACTTAATTTTTCGTCGCATTTATAGGATATTTTTGTGAAACAGAATGTCAAAGGTGATAGGTACCATTAGTGAAATAATTCAATAAATAATAGTAAATGAGTGTTTAAATGAATGCATATTGTATTGAAAGAGGCGTAAAATGCTAACAATCTATGAAATTCCCAAACTATGCACCACTTCTATTTACCTTTTGAAATGGATGAATTTGAACATATATACTTCTAACCAAAAATGAGTTTTATGTTAAATTAGATTATGTATTAATTAAATCTTATATACATTATATTGACAATGCTGAACTATTTTTAAATAGTTAAAACAATTAACTAGTTTAAAACTAATAATCGGACATTTTTATATACATGTCCTACATTCGTTTTTGTTTGTTTACGGTGATTGCAAGTCTAAAATATTGCATATTCACCAAATATAAGTAATTTATTGTTCATATTTATAAATACTGACTTAATTGTGATATTTTTCATAAATATAAACGATACAATGGAAATATAACTAAAATTTTTGTGTAAAAAATGTGTTTATCATTTGAAGAACACAAAATTCTTATTAATGCCTATAATGTTTGAATTTCGTTCATTTACGAATAAAATCCTCAGGCATAAAACTTTAAAACAAAATCATCTGTTAATTCCTTACAAACGTCATTTAAAAGAATGCAATTAAATTTTATCCATTTAATTTGTCGACTAAAGATAAAGTTGCAATTGCGGAAAAGTTTCATACCGAAAGTATTTCCGTTAAGAAAGAATGTCAGGAAAAAATTGGCAAATAATTTCTACAGTAAATATTTTATTTCTCAGCAAATACCATTCTTATATCGTTTCTCGCCAAGGTAACGTATGGCAGGTGATAAGGAAACTTTCTATCTGAATTCTTTAGTTCACGAATTGAATTTTCGGAACAACTGATATATGACCAGTTATTACTTAACTCTTTATACTAAAATTTCCATTTCGAAATCTTAAAGTCGATAGTTCGTTTAATATTCATGCTCATTGCATGAAATGGAATGATTAAATTTTCATTGAAAAAATTAATTTTTAAAATGTATAAGATGCTTTAACATTTGTTCAGTAAGTTTGTATTTAATAACTATGTTCAAAATATAGATTTCAAAAACGAATATATGTTAAATATGCGCACATAACAAGCACATAATTTTAATTACATTAAATTCTTTTTCAATAAGGATCCGTGTTATGATATTATTGTTTATGATTATAAGAATCTGAAATTAATATTCGTGTGAAAATGAAAGATCTGTTGATACATTGCATGTAATGTTTCGGAATTTAAAAAATGCATAATCCTGTGTATAATAATATCAACAAAAAAAAAAGGGTAAAGTTATGCCCTTTTTTTACTTGATGCAATAGGAAATAAATAGCTCTAATTATAAATAAAAATCCAAAGCATAAGATGAACAGATAAATTTTCTTTATTTTTTTGTATTCATAAAGTGTCGTTTTGTATTTATAGTAATCATAAAGAACAAAATATCTGAGACCACTAAGTTCGGCTGAATACCAACGGAAAACACAAACTATTTTCGTTTTATCTCTTTTCAGCAGTCGCTGGTAGTAATAACGATAAATAATACAAAATATGCGGAAAATACTCCGGATTCGGCTTATGGAATATATATAATTAGATACTATGAATACATGTTTTATTAACCATTTAATGTATGGCTGTAAAAGTAAGAGAATATATTTCCTTATAAATACCAGTTGATAATATAATGTCTGCCACTAGAGCTGCAGGAAGATTCATCATTAAAAGTGTAAACATACAATAAATTAAGAGAACGTATCTCTCTCTCTGTGTGTATATATATATATATATATATATATATATATATATATATAATATGTTTGGAGTGTGTCTGTGGGTGATTACACAGAAAACACGGAGACGAGAAAGATCATATATTCATTATACGCAGATGAGACATTCTTTATGGAAAAGGACATACATTTTGTAATTAACTCAGAACTTCAAAAACAAATATGAGTAGCGGTTAAACCAACACAGATTGTTTCCAGCAACGGATGACAAAAATATGCGTTATTCTTGTCAAGACCAGGTACTATATGATGAGACAATCTGGACCAGTGCTGAGTTGGGATGCGAAACTATTTTTTACAGTCAAAGTGAATATGTTGTGAATGAATTTAAAAATGTCTCTTTAGTTTGAATATCAATGATATGTACACACATGGCAATACGGATCCTACATTATCTAGAGTGATTTTAACAGTCGCATTTTGAAATGAAATTTGGATATTCTTGCTTTAAAAAAATGCACTATCTTTTAAATTCGGAAGTTGTGCTAAAATTTCGCTGGTATACATATATTTTAATTAGAGACAAATAAGCTTAAAGTTTATTCGAATATAATTCAAATAAAAATAATTTTGAAATTTATATGATGTTAAAGACTAGAAAATTTATTGGGTTAGAAAAAATCAAGTATACTGGAAGAAAAGCTTGAAAATTTTCAGGATTTTATTGGTCACATAAGAAAGAAGATAAATAAATATATGGGACTTTATACTACATTAATCTTATTTTTTATTGTAAGCTTTATTAGGTAAACTGACATTTTATGTTAATTAATTTGAAGAATATAATTTGTAATTTAAAACTGAATATATGACCAGGATAATATCTATCGTACAGAATATATTAAAAGCTAAATGAAGTAAGATAAATGAGTATTTGATTTGCATAGAAATTAAGGAAAAGGAGGAAAAATGGTATATAAGTAGAAATAGAAATAAAATATAGTATTTAGCAGTTATCTCCATTGTAATTATCCCTATAGGTGATGATTGTCCTATTCCAAACAGTTCTAAGTAATTTTATTTTACTTCAGGTCACAAAAAATTACCCTTTAATTTGGTAGATGTGTGAAATTTTAACTCGGTACTTGAATTTTAGAGAAGGAAAAATTTATATTACTTATCTCATGGAAAGTATTTATCAATTAAGTGTGCCAAAAATGTCTATTTAAAGTAAATGGTGCTTTTCATATGAGACACCCTGCTTTGAGGGCTGCATATTAATTCAGAAGTGTTACTTAACTTATGGATCATATGGCCAAGGAGGGAGGGGGTAGAGTCTGCAAATCTTCCAAATAGGGAGGGGGACATAAAAAGTTGAGAATCCCTGAACTAGAGTATTATTATTCTTTATTGAGTATTATTATTTATTGAGCTACATCGATATTAAATCACCGTAATTTGGTTGTTTCCAAAGTGGCATGCACTTCGTGTTTTACGACATTCGACCATCCACATCGCGAATTTGTTGGCTCCTTTATTATGGGAGCACCCTATAGGTGAGATAATATAGCTTCCTCATCTCAGCCGTGTCCTCGGATAATAGGAATCGAACCAACCACCTGGCTGTGAAGGCACTCAGAGAATGCCCATGGACCAAACCACTGCTCCAATACCCGTAATGTAAACACAGATGAAAATCATTTAGCAATAAAAACGTGTTCCACCAGCGCTACAAGACTGGCATTGAATAAATCAAAACTTTTTCCAATTTTGTATGCTGAAGTCCAAATCTAATGAAGTCAAAGCATTAAAAGTTACACTGCTACGATGATAGGACAGATTCTGGCAAACTTTAAAAAATGGGTTTCTCTAATGTCATTGGAGAATGAAAATACTTCGATGTTTGCGCATTAAAGTTAACCTGGATTAATTTCTTGGGTGTTGTTTATTTAGGAGATGGCCGGCTACATAGTAAATCTGTATCTTATGAACCATGAAGCTTTTTAATAAATTTGCTGAAATCAAGTTTATAATAAATGATAATAATTGAAGTTGATAATAAATAAAGTATTCATTTGTTTAAAAAAATCAATGCCCAATTAACGTGAGTTATTAATCAACGTGAGTTAAAATTCAAAATTCATTAGAAAATTCTTTTAGTTTTACTATTTCTATATGTTAAAACATAAAATATTGTTACGAATTTTGCGAGACTATGGTAATCTCGAAAATATTAGAGTTATCGCCAAATTGGCGATGGATTTGGAGACTTACTTTGGTCGCCAAATTTGGCGATATGGCGCCAAATGGTCACCAACCTTCTAGGCCTTTCTGGACTGTTCCAGTGATTTCTAGCTGGAGGCCGATAGGGGGCCCTTTGGAAGTCTATAAATATACCTGCTGCGTATTGAATGAATTGAAAGTGCGTTAGGCGTATATTGAATTAACGACTCTGTTATCCTGACTTGTGTTTTTTAGCATTTTCTGTTGTATAGAAGACAGTTTTTAGGTGTTTTCTGTTAGTATTTGTGTATGCGCCTGACGAATTTACAGAATAATAAATTTTATTTTGGTGTACTCTCTGAAGAGATTTTAATTGAATCCCATCGAACCCAGAAAACGGAACAATATATTAACGTTTCACCAAATTTTAATAGTCTTATCTTATTCTAAAAAAATACATACGTTTGTAAGCTTGGTTGAACTGATCGGGAAATGAAATGTGTTTTGGAATTTATTTTATTAACTTAATTATTTCTACTTAATATTGCAGCCCATTTACTAGCTATAATTTTAATTTTGAAAAAAACCGGAGCATTTTAAATGAGTAAAATTGATTGCTGTAACATCGATATATCAAGTCTGATTACAAAATTTCGCCGTCAGCCTTTTGTCGAGTAGTGAAATCTATTTTATTTCTTTCGATCTTTTTTAATACTAATTTATGAGTTCGTTTTGTGATGAAGATTCAGTCTTCTTCTAAAAAGTAATTTTTATTAAAATAATTCTTTGCGTTTTATTGTTTTATTTTCATCCTTTATTGATTGATTTGTATTTTCTATGGGAATTTTAAATTACTTTCGAATGTACATTTTGAATTTAAAATGATTCTCTGACAAAATTATTTATCCCGAGGGAATATTTTCTCCTTGATTTATCCGTGGCAAGTATTTCAGACAATGCTGTTTTATATGATAGCCCGGGGCAAAACGGAAAGGAAACAAAAATAAGAATATTTTTAGTAATCATTCAGTGGCGTTTAAATTATTCATCGAAGTCAGAGGAACTATGAATGAAAAATGTATAAACAGACCAAATGACGTACATACATGGGAAAAGTTTCAGAAAAACCATTTTTATAAATAAACAATTGTGCAGCTCACATATTTCACCAAAATATATGTGCCACAGAGAGGAGGATTTTAATGCAACTTTCCACAAACTAATTTCCCTAAAACAGTATTTTTTTAAGTTTCGTGGAAATTATGAGTTAATGTTGCGTAGCGATTACTCTTTAACTTAGTCTCCTACACATAAATATAGTGTACTTTCTGTTATCCGTGCAAAAATAAAAACTGAAATCTTTATCCAAAATAATACATACTAAATTTGTTTGAAACTGCATGCAAATTTTATCTTACATACATACATAAAAGATTTTTAAAAATAAGCTTATTTTTCTTCATTTTTGGGAAGAGTTTTATTTGATAAAGGATGCGTAATTATACTAAAATAACGCTTCTTTAATTTCCCTGGATTATGAATACACTGATATCATATATTCGTATAGTTATCATGAAAATTCGTAGTGATATCAAAAAACATATCAAAGATTCATCAAAACAAAAACGATTGCATATTACATACACATTAAACTAATAAAATGGAAGAGCGAGTGTTGTATTATATTTTAAAAGTACAATAAAATTGAATCGAAATCGGATTATCCTTTTCTTTTGATTATTCGTTCTACTTCTCCTTTACATTAACCCGGATAAACACTGTAGTTATGTTTTTATCCCTTAAAGAAAGACGGGAGTAACACGGGAATCCGTCTCCGTTCCTTTTTATTTCTGTATTCACCATAACGCCATAAATGCATGTCATGATTTTCCTTTACAATTCCTATAAAGAAAAAATGCCATATTTCATCCTATTTTCGATATTTTACTTCTGCAGCGAGAGTAAAGCACAGTTCAATACAGAATTTATTTTTTAATAATGATTTCTCTCATAAAACAAAATCACACCCATTCTAATATTTCTACTAAAATTAATGATGCAAAATTTCAAGTGTTTAATTCTAAACGTAGTATTAAAAATGAAAAAGATGATTTTAAGGAGCTTTACGCAAAACTTTATACAATAGAAAATTTATACCTGATAGAAATTGAAAGTGTCGAGACAAATTAATGAAATATTTACTACTGAAATACGTTCTGAGATAACGTAAAAAATTATAAGTTATTTTTATTAAAATAAACTGGAATTCACATTAATTTTAGATTTTTCTTGACGCCATTATTCTTAGAGATGCATTTTCTCATAAGTCAGGACTTAAGTCATGAGGATTGTCAAAATAACGTTATTACCGTCAATATCGATACTAAAAATGCATGAAAGTGCTTAAAATATTTTCATAAACCTTCTAAAATTCTGCAATAGAACGTAATACGGCAATTAGTTCGAACTTACCTTCAGGTTGAAGAGTATTGCATGGAATTGTCTGTAATGGAGAAATGACAATTTAACTTTTTTTTTGTTGTAAAAACAATCACTATTTACAAACCGAATTTCGCGATTTGTCAATCAAAACAAGCAATTTAATGGTCCTGAAGACGAACTATACCATCAGCACCGGATCTAATTGCCATTATTACTTCCTATTTGATTGTAAAATGATGGTTTTTCTAAGCTTATCACTCTCCAAAAATACCTCATAAATATGTTAACTTTGTTGTTTCTGTTGGAGCTATTATGTTTCATTTTGATGCTTTCAATAGTAGAGTTATTTGTTAAATTAGGAATGTTGTTTCATACATCACTTCCGTTTGTAATCGTAAGTTATTAGATAATTATTTTTAAAAAAATTGTCTATGAAATGGCACTGAAGCTAGAATTAATTTCCTTCAAAAGAGTTTTTCTATTCAATATATTTAATCAAAAGTAAGTAATATACATAAGTAAAAAGGAAGCATTGGTATAAAGAAAGCAGTGAGTCGTTACTTTAATCGTTAATTGCATTTTGAGATTCAGTCGCTCCTTATTTTTCAATTTTACCAGGTATAAATATAGTTTCCACAACTAACATAAAAATGCAGACTTCTTTACTGCCATTATAAGACCATCAGCATCTCATATAATGTATTTATACACAGCAAAACCCATAATCACGCTAGGATTAAGAGATTGGTTCCTGATGCTGATACGAATTGGTTTCTAAATCCAGTTTATTGTTATACCTTGCTGAAACCTTTTCGAAGGAAAGAATCAATTGCAGCTTGTCCATTTTGATTAGAGATCAGCATCTATCAGCTGAAGCATTTATTTAAAGAGTTTTTCCTCCTATTTTCGATGTAGTATAATAAAACTTATTCAATATAAAATCTTATTCAATATATGTTGTTCTAATTTTTTACATGCAAATTATATTAAAAACACATATTCACATAAAGGAACAGCTATACACCTTTTCAATCTCAGTGGAGTTATTTAGACTGCTGAATTCAAATTTGTTGTTGATGTGTAAGATTTTGATTAGAATTTTGAGAGTTTGATAGATTTATTTCATGTTTTTCAGATTAATTAGTTAATACTTTGACATTGGGAAAAGCTTTAATCGTATTATGCTACGAAATTTAAATATTTCATTCCAGATTTGTGTTGTTCTGGGGGCGGGCAGCAAAGTAGCAGAGTATTAAATTATGAGTATTTACAAAAGTTTTGCAAATTTCATTAATTGTTAAAAATTTAAGAGTCTGGTAAGCATATAGTCAAAATTCATATGAAATTAGGAATATATTTTCAGTAATTTTATACAAATCCTGGTGTCTCCAGAGCAGGTGACAGCTTTTCGTATTTTTATTATTTCATTTTTGTGTTTTATATTTGATTCTATGAAGTGTTTTATTTTAATTTACATTTCGATAAAATATAATTTTGAGTGTATTTTTAGTGTATTAAATAAAATTTTATTGATATTGTGTGATTTTAAAAGATAAAGTATAGAAATTATAGTCATATTTTTTTCATTGATATAAAGAGATAGGGATTATGATATGTTTTAATTTTGGTAATAATAGAATTGTGTTAGTAAAGTTGAATAAAATGTGAGTAATCCGACACATTTTGTCAATTAGAGTATTATTTAAAGTTTTGATTAAACATGAGCGTTTCTACATGTTTTCTCAATTTATTTATGATTTAGAGTAATTAGTTGGCCATTGAATGATTAATAATGAATAGAAAGAAAGGAATGTGTTGATAATTTAATTGCATAGTTTTAAGGTTCAATTCATTTTTTTTCATTTATTTAGATTATCTCATTTAAAGTGTATCATTATTCCTTATAAACGATTTCATTTTTGTATTTGTATTATTGTTGTACCAAATTTGCACATATATTACGCGAGGATTCCTTGAATTTTTGAGTTATATGTAGAGATATTTGAAACTAATATAAATTTGTGTGGTCTTCAAACTTTCAATTACATAAGAAAGTAAACAGATACTGAAAAATTCTGCTATATACTCAGAAACTTCTTTGACTGCCTACGAGCTCAATATCAAGACTATGTCCTGGACATATACGCCTTTCAGACATATGAACTTTCATCTAATTGTAGAGCTTTTTACTGTCAACAGTAAGAAATACTCTCCATGTTAAAACTTTCACATCAATAATAAATTTTTGGCATTTTCTTTATGATTTTCATACAGCTAAGATCTTGGTATTTTCTTACAGGTGATATTGTTCAGGTGATATTTTTGAATCTTTAGTTAATAATTTTTTAATAATTGCTTCTTTAATGTTCTTTGTAGTGATATTTTTTATAATTAATCTTAAATATTTTCTTATTGGTTTTTCTAATAATTGCTATTGAATAATTTTATAATAATGATTCAATTTGTACGATGTCAAGTTATGTCTCGACTAGAGACCTGTGTAAAATGCAATTCAGCCTCAGTTCCGTCAAGTCAAGGGCGAGAAAAGATAAAATTTAATCGGGGATTTTTAGCTTTATGTTTGAATTATATCTTGTGTTGAAAGTTAGTCTTCTGGGACTTTCCATGTCAACTGCAGACTGTGTGACCCTATTGGGACTACAGACTGTGTGAACAAGCCTTCAGGGGAGAGGGGGAAAAGTTGTAACGCCATAAAGGGTGTTTAAACTAGTTGAATTGACTTAATAAATTTTACTATCAAAACTAGAAAATTTAAGGGTTGTCAAAGAATAGTTAAAAAAAATGCCTGTAGATGACGACACCAGGTGAGAGGTTCTGGATTGAAAACACGTACGAAAACACGTGTTTTTAAAACAGCTTACGACAGAGACTAGGTGACTCTGAATCATCGGTCATTGGATTATGAAACGTCGCTGACTAACTTCATTACGCGCTCAACTCCCACGCAATGGTCACGCGCTTTGGGAGTGTGGAAACATATTATGGGATTCTAATAGTGACGCAGAAGGATGTAGAGATCGAAAGCGCCAGGACGCGTATTTTCGTGAGGTTGAGGCTTTTGAGGGAAATATCGATATGAAATTACTGGAACTGAAATTATATTAATCTGGATTTAATAAATCTTAGCTTCAATTACGATGTGGCGTATTCCTTTGTTGGACTGACTTTCTCGGCGATAACTGCGGACTGCAACGCGGTTTGGCTATAGTAAATAATTTTAGTATATCACACACACACACACACACACACACACACACACACACACACACACACACACACACACACACACACACACACACACACACACACACACACACACACACACACACACACACATATATAAATATATATATATACTTATATATAAAGAGAGACCGAATTTTGTATGTGGAGGGTAATCTCCAGAACGACTGCAACTATTTGAAAAATTCTTTCACTGTTTGAAAGGTACATTATACCAGATGGACATAGGCTATATATTATGTATATCTGATCAGTAGAAATAAAGTTAGGGGCTTAATCCTAACAATCTCCATTGTTACCACTACTGTCCTCTACCACTTTTTGTGCCGACGACTTCAACGATCCTTAGCGTGGTGCTATCGCGGTGGTCTTCTGTTCTGACGTTAGCGGTTCGAACCTAGCCGTTCTCCGGTATGCCTTTTTCTTTTAAAAAATTAACTTTAATAATTAACTAACGTAATATTAATTTGAATATTATTTTAGTAATACTATTTAAAAAAAATTTGAATATTATTTTTAAAAAAAACATTCTTTACTTAAATTTTTTTTTTTATTTTTGTATTTTTATTTCATCTCTTATTCTAATTTTGGGATACCAATGTGTATCTATACTTCTATAATCTATATCTATATTAATATATAAAGAGAGATCGGATTTTGTATGTGGAGGGTAATCTCTGGAACCACTGCACCTATTTGATAAATTCTTTCACTATTTGAAAGGTACATTATTCCAGATGGACATAGGTTATCTAATATGTATATCTGATCCGTATAAAGAAAGTTAGGGGCCTAAATGTTGAGCTGGTGCTTCACCTTTACAACTTTTCCTTTGTCACATTTTTAACATTTGAATTTTCTTTGTCAACCATAATCAAGTAACCATAGCAACACATTAAACTACATTTTTATTTATTATCAGTAAAACATTTAATATGTTAAAGATTCAAGTGGAGGAGGTATTGAAAAATACACTGCTGGCCACCCAAATTGCAACACCAAGAAAGACAAGAGATATCACAACAAAATTTATTTTGTAGATAACATGTTGACCAAGTATCAAATGATTAAATTTATAGACTTCTGTGAAGTGTGGTTCCTGCCAAAATCAGTAGCCAGAGTAGCCGCCAATGTTGGAGATCACCGCTGCCACACGCCTCGGCATTGATTCAAAGAGACTTTGGATGAGTTCTTGGGGTACAGCAGACCAAGCAGCTTCCCCACGTTGCCAAAGTTGATCTGCTGTGGCAGCTGGGGATGGTATCTGGGTCAATCGTAGAGCAACCATGGACCACACGTTTTCTATCGTCGAAAGATCCGGAGAGCGAGGCGGTCAGGGAAGCAGTTCAATCTGGCGATTGACGAAGAACCGTTGGACAATGCGTGCCACGTGTGGTCGCGCATTATCCTGTTGAAATATGGCTGTGAGCAAGCCCTGAAGGTAAGGAAGGACAACTGGCTCCAACACCTCGGAGATGTAGCGCTGGCTGTTTAAAGTACCAGCAATGCGTACTAGAGGTCTGCGAGAGTGATATCCAATACCGCCCCATACCATAATACCCGGTGCAGGATCAGTGTGGCGGTGCATAACGCAGCTGTTCAGCATCCTCTCTTCACGGTGTCTCCAGACTCGAATGCGACCATCGTGGTGTTGCAGACAGAAGCGTGACTCGTCAGTAAAGACAATTTCATTCCATTCTGCCATCCACGTCCTTCTGTCATCGCACCATTGGCGGCGGAGACGTCTGTGGTTCTGCGTCAAGGGTAGACAAAGCAATGGACGTCTTGCGGACAGACCACTCTGCTGTAAACGGCGTCGAATGGTACGCGCAGACACTGGATGATGCGTTACAGACTGCATGTGCTGTACTATGGTTCGTGATGTGACTGAGCGATCCTTCACTGCCATGCGTACAATTTGCCTGTCATCACGTGAAGTGGTGCGCTGAGGTGGATGCGATCGAACACGCCGGTCCGTCGTACCCCCCTGCATCCAACGATCACATATCCGCATTACAGTTGTTTGGGTTCGTCCAACACGACTACCGATTTCCCAGAAAGATAATCCACAATCTCGGTAGGCCACTATCCTTCCTCGTCGAACTCGGATACTTGATCAAAAGATGATCGCTGTTTTCGACGAGGCATAATTGATCGGTTTTTTGAAAAAACCTCAAGAAAAACACAATTGCCGAACTTGAAGTCGTCGAAATCTCCAAGCCTTAAATAGCGCTTTGAAGTGGCGCCACAGTCGCGCGTGATGTGCGTCTGCGCTGAAATTCTAATCATTTGCATATCTCACCTCCGCTAATGCATGTTGTAAATTTCATGTTATTTGCATGTTTCCTTCTGGGTGTTGCATTTACAGTGGCCAGCAGTGTACAAAAAGGATTTTTGAAATTGACAACGTTTAAGGGTTTATTGGAGAAAATTACATTTGGAACTACGCTTTTTATGGGACATTTAAGGTAAAAATATTTACAATTTATTGGCTATCATCTGGAAATTTATTGGTATGATACTTCAGAACTTTATTTATAAATTTTATGTTTTTGAATTTATATACAATTTTATGCACAAGTTGCGTAAATCGAACTTGAATTATTGAACATTATTCAAAAATCAGTGCGTTTCATTGAAACTGTGAAATTTATTGATTATTTCTAATAGGTCTATGTTTGTTCCTTTATAAGTGAAAACGTATTGCTTCAATTGAGCTGAAATTTTGTATAGATATAGTTGATAGTTCAGATTAAAACATTGGTATATTATTTTTTGAAAATCGGGCCCCGGAGTTTTTTTATTAATGTTTTAATGATTTTGCCCCTAAAAGTTGCTCATTTCGACAGCTTCCGCGGCTGTCCTCGCTGACAGCGCGACAGTGGAGCCGAATAGTACCAAAATCGGCACGCGGGGGGCCCCGGACACGATTCAGTGCCTGACGTAGCCGAATTTTTGAATTTCTAATTTTGAAAATGTTATTAAATTTCGTGCCATTTTTTGTGTTTTTTTTTTGTGTGTGGACTCTGTAGCGGATAGTCTATGGGGCCAAATCGTATCAAAATCGGCCCCGGACACAATTCAGTGCCTGACGTTACAGTTTCCAATAAAAATTTATTTTGTCATCATCATGAATAAATCCCATGTCAAACATACAAATATATTGGACTTGACTTACGGGAAGATTAGTTTACTCATGGACAATTACATGTTGGTCTCTCTAGGTCAGGAAAGGCGGAGAATTAATTTGTTTTAAAACCTCAGACAAACGAAAAATGTGGTATACCATAAAGTGTTAAAACACATTATACCTTGCTAATATCTACTTAAGATCGATAATTGTTCAACCCACACAAAGTCGGGATGGGCCGCTAGTGTATATATATATAGTTTGTGTGTGTGTGTGATCCTCTAGTAACAATGCTGTATGGGATGAAAATATATAAATTAGAAATTCCATAGAAATAATATTCAAATTTTTGAAGAAACCGTAAAAGTATTGAAGATTTAGCTCGTATATGATATCAATTATTTTGAAGAAATAAAGCTTCAATGTCTCTGTTTTTTTAAAAGTATACCAAAGATATTCATCCCGAAAACCTGACTTCTTGGCAGTACTGTCGTGACAAACAGGTGTAAAGAAAAGTTATCTGCAGGAGATGGATCTAGATCTTGGCTTTTTCAGAAGCTAAACATTTTCTTTAAGATATTTATTTAAATTCTAAGTGCTATAAACAATTATCTTTTTCTATCCGAATAAATTATTCAAATATGTCTAACTCTTTTTGAACGTCAAAAGTCCGGTTTATTTCCGTGTGCATTAATCGAGTTTTCCGTCAATTGTGGATGTAATTAAATTTTTTATAAAATAGTGCTTAAATTTACATCATAATTTGCATTGAACAAGTAAGCATGAAGCTCCTTTCATATACAGCTACTTATAAACCTTTTGCCTTCAGTAGTTACTTTATGGGTGATTACGATCCATAAACCTTTAATTAGATATACATAAAAAGATGTTTTGTAATTTTAAACACTTAGATTACGCTAGGAAAGTTTTTCTCATTCACAAGAATTTATTCCCTCTTTATTCATCGGAACTAAACCATTTTCCCTCTAAATATTATTTCTCATGCTCCATGTGCTTTAATCGAACCAGAACTAACATAAGCAGTCTTTTACGATGTTATACGTGATTAATCAAGTTTACATTACCTCGTTCCGTCTCAAAGGTCAATACCTTCTTCCATTTAATGTTAGTATTTTCAAATTCATTTTTTAACGTGTGGGTGATTTTGCAAATTGTGCTCTCTCGGAGATATTTAATTTATTTTCGTGATGGAAATAATTTTACTTTTTATCTTCCTCCCAGATTATCTTAATATTTTTTAACTGCCATTTTTTAAACTTCTTATTTTTTTAACAGGAAATTTGACATCTTCAAAGAATCACGGTAAGAATAAAGTAAAAGCCAACAGTGAAAAATTTCGGAGATAGTTTCTAACGTTTCGTTTCCAAAAATGTATCTGTAATTAACAATGGGAATTTAACATTACAATGTGATTTAAGATAATATTTAAAACCTGATAAAACGTGTCTAACACTAAACAGGCAAATCCTATCTGTTTAATTTTTGGTATATAGAATTTTATGAAAGTATTTTGCTTTATCGTTCATTCGAACGAACACGAACGAACGAATACACACACACACAAACAAACAAACAAACACACACACACATATACACACATACACACATACACACACACATATACACACATACACACACACACATACACACACACACACACACACACACACACACACACATATATATATATATATATATATATATATATATATATATTGTAAAAGATCCGTTACGACCTTCCGAATAAATCTCCCAGACAGTGTGAACATCCCCCAACAGGTGACCTACGGAAATTCTATAGATCGGCGCCAAGAAGTCTGGAAGCAGAGAAAAACGTCGCATCTATCTGCCGCCCCTAGAGTGGACATGAACTAATGGTTTATTAGACATGAACTAATGATTTTCTGATCAGCGGATTATAAGAGACAGCGGAGTGGCGCAGTCACCAGGTGAATCAGAGCCAACGAACATGACGCCTCAAATTTGGCCAGTCAACGTAAAAAATTCCAGTCACGTGACTGGGAGTGCGAGTTTCCGGCGCCGGGAAAAAAATCCAGTGTTTTAGCAGACTTGGTTGAGACGCTCATCCCGAGAGCACCTTTCGTCTCAGAGGTCCTTTGAGCGACCGACTCCCTCCCGGAGTTATATCTATTTCAGAGCTACACGCTCTAGAGGCTTTGGACGAAAACGATACTCCGTCCCGGATTTACTCTACTTTCAGAGATGCATGCTCTGTGTGCCGACCCTTATAACCTTCAGTTTTATGACTGTAATAGCTGATATTTTGTTCACGAATTTATTGGGCTACTGAGAAGGCCAGTTCTCTCTATGTCTAGAGGTAGATCAACTCATCTGTAAATATATATTGTAAAAATTCATCGCATTAACTTTTAATAAAAATATAAATTAATGTAATAGACTGACCCTGAATGCTTTTCCGCTACCAACAGTCTGAAGATATCACAATATATATATATATATATACAGTTGAATCTCGATCGATCGTTTTCGGATCCATCGTTTTTCCCTATGTGTCGTTCATTTTATCCAGTCCCAACGATCATATTGCTTTGTTATGTTTCCGCATCTATCGTTTTCCCGCATTTATCGTTAATTTCAATCGGTCCCTTGAAAAACGGTAGATCGAGATTCCACTGTATATATATATATATATATATATATATATATATATATGTACAGTTGGCACTATGTTTAACGACGCTCTACTTAACGACGATCTCTATTTAAAGACGATATTTCCCAGTACCGGCTCCTCCGACGTAAAAAAATTCTATTTAAAGACGTTGTTGTTTCTGTTTAATGACGAATTTTGTTATATGAGTTTCTTCATCTAGAATAAAAAACTGCTTTCGCGTTGCTGGAATTCACAAACAACTTGTAATGGAACTGCAAAGTACGGATGTAGAAATCAATAAAGATGACATTACCCCTGAAGAATGGAGAAGTGTTGTTGAAGATGAGGTTGTTTCAATTCAAGATTTCTACAATTGTGATGAATGTGTTCTAACAACAGATTACAGAAATGTAGAACATATTTATGAAGATATAGTAAACGGAAACTCAGTGTCAAACGAAGATGGTGAAGACACGAAAAATAAGACACTGTCACCGTCTCACACAGATGCAACTTCTTCTCTAGATGTTCTCCGACGCTATATTACATCGAATATGGAAGATGACATATTTAACATTTTAGAAAATCTGGAAAAGAGAATAACGAAAACAAGGCGAAAAAGGAAGCCATCAACACTTTTTGACTTTTCAAAAACCTAATATATTGTATTGTTTGTACTCTTCTTTCAATGTAATTTAAAATAATTTTTTGCGAATAAAATAATAATAATAATAAAAATAACATTTATAAACACTCCCATATATTAAGAAATATATTGACAGTCCTAAGCCTGTAAAGTGAGAAGGGAAGTGTTATTTTTTCACAAATTCTGTTTATGAAGCATTTCTTCCAAATCATATCGCTGAACGCAGGACACGCTGCAGAATTCTATATGAGAAACACTCATCCAAAGAAAAATGGAAAACAATTGTCACAATAGATGAATCATGGGTGTATTTAAATGATTGCAACAAAAAAAGAGCCATTTATTATGATAAAACGGGAGAAAAAAATTTAAGTACATGGTTCAAAGAATCGAAAGAAAGTTTTTCTAATGGATTCATGATTGTTGCTGGTTTTTCTTAAAATGGTAAGTTAAAAATAAAGAGAGTGGGAAAAATGTCAAGATTAACTCCAAATACTATCAGGAACATATTTTATCGCTAATTTTTCTGAATGAAATACCATCGCTTTACCCACAGTGCCATCAATCTGTGAGACTCCATCAGGACAAAGCTAGCAGTCGCACATCAAACTCCACTGTAAATTTCCTAAAAGAAATGGAACAAAAAACTGGTATCAAGACCATACCCTTCACTGATATCCCTTCTATATATATATATATATATATATATATATATATATATACATACATATATATATACATACATATATATATATATATATATATATATATATATATATATATACATACATATATATATATATATATATATATATATATACATACATATATATATATATATATATATATATATATATATATACATACATATATATATATATATATATATATATATACATATATATACATACATATATATATATATATATATATATATATATATATATATATATATACATACATATATATATATATATATATATATATATATATATATATATATATACATACATATATATATATATATATATATATATATATATATATATACATACATATATATATATATATATATATATATATATATATATACATACATATATATATATATATATATATATATATATATACATACATATATATATATATATATATATATATATATATACATACATATATATATATATATATATATATATATATACATACATATATATATATATATATATATATATATATATATATATATATATATATATATATATATATATATATATACAGAGGCTGTTCACACATTTTTTAGACAATGTATATTGTATTCACAAATCTAAATTACATAAAATTCTTGTGTTTTAAATGTTCTATTTTTATCCCTTATTCTGAACTATCTTTCGACACCGCAATTTCCAGGATAATACTGCCTTTTGAAGTGTCAGATGAGGTATTCTATCCCATTCCTCCTGAACATCTTTCCAGAGTCCTGTAAGGGTTTTGGGACGACGTTTGGATAATGCAGATTTTAAAAGTCCGAAAGGAGAAAAATCCATAGGCGATACATCGGGAGATTTAGTAGGGATATCAGTGAAGGGTATGGCCTTGATACCAGTTTTTTGTTCCATTTCTTTTAGGAAATTTACAGTGGATTTTGATGTGTGACTGCTAGCTTTGTCCTGATGGAGTCTCACAGATTGAAGGCACTGTGGGTAAAGCGATGGTATTTCATTCAGAAAAATTGGCGATAAAATATGTTCCTGATAGTATTTGGAGTTAATCTTGACATTTTTTCCACTCTCTTTATTTTTAACTTGCCATTATAAGAAAAACCAGCAACAATCATGAATCCCTTAGAAAAACTTTCTTTCGATTCTTTGAACCATGTACTTAAATTTTTTTCTCCTCTTTTATGATAATAAATGGCTTTTTTTGTTGCAATCATTTAAATACACCCATGATTCATCTATTGTGACAATTGTTTTCCATTTTTCTTTGGATAATTGTTTCTCATATAGAATTCTGCAGCGTGTCCTGCGTTCAGCGATATGATTTGGAAGAAGACGATGCACATTGCGTTTTTCGCTTTCTTAAGATTTAAATCAACGTTTATCATTTTGTTTACAGTGGACATCGATCATTTTAATGATTTTGCAACTGTCCTTTTACCAGGGGGATTTTCTTTTAACATTAAACAACGTACCAATAGTCGCAATAGTCGAAGATGTCCGTTTTTTCCTTGGATACTTGTTTGGAATTTTTGTCCCATTGAGGCTCCAATTTGATTTTTTTCCTTTCTTGTTGACGATATTACCTATCGACGCTTTAGATATCACAAAACCCTGACTATCACATCGTTTTTGGATAACGTAGTATGCATATTTTTCTTCGGAAAGAGCATAAATGAAGCCTTCGAGCCACTGCTTTGTTAAAAACGCCATTTTGTATAAAAACAAAACTTTCAAGCCCTAGACGATAATTTTGACTTTTAAAAACATAGTACAATGGCAATTATTTCTTTTGCAGCACACGAGTTTTTATTACCGCTTACCAAAATCGTCTAAAAAATGTACGAACAGCCTCTGTATATATACATATACATATATATATATATATATATATATATATATATATATATATATATATATATATATATATATATATATATATATATATATATATATCTTTATAAGATTTAAACAACAATCAAACATGATAACATTAATCAATTTTTTTTTGTGGAATAATAAAATGGAATCATGTAGTTATTTTAAAATGTATGTCTGTGTGTATGTGTGTGTGTGAGTGTGTGTGTATGTGTGTGTGTGTGAGTGTGTGTGTGTGTGTGTGTGTGTGTGTGTGAGTGTGTGTGTATGTGTGTGTGTGTGAGTGTGTGTGTATGTGTGTGTGTGTGTGTGTGTGTGTGTGTGTGTGTGTGTGTGTGTGAGTGTGTGTGTGTGTGAAAGAAACAAAAACATAAATAATAAAATGTTATTCACTAAAAAGAACAAAGAGCGTGTTCCTGAACCTAATGTTAAGAAATCCGTGATATTAATTTTATTTTATTCCAAAGCAATATTCCTTTTAAAATCAACTTCATGTCTTTCCATAGCTAAACAGATAAGTTCTTAACAAATAAGAGATATGTTTTTCGGCACCTCTTATTTTATTTAAAATTGTCCCGAACATCAGAAAATCAATGTATCTAATCTTCTATCAGTAAGAAAGATTTATTGGTGCGTAAAGATATATGAGGGACTGTAAATCTAATTAGTGTCATTTACCAAAATAAAAAGGTTGCTTATATACGTTTACTTCGATAAAAGCACATAGGAATGAAGTACAGAAGAAATAAGCGGTTTTATCTGGAAGCATAAAGGAAGAAGGAAGGATCGAGATAGTGGAAGGGAAGAATATCCACTAAGCTTCGTGGAATCATTTCACCATCACACGAAACAACCGTTTTCTTGTATGTACTAAATACTAGCAGAAGAAAGTGTGATCGCAATTGACTTGTACTTCCTAATTCTATTTAGGGATGATCATTGGGACGATTATAATATTCACTTAATGCTACATCGTCAAACTTTACACGCTATTTCACTATGTGTATGGAATATTATTCTAAATGAGCTTTAAGATGTGTGCACTGTTTCAAATATTGCGTTGTTCGGAAAGTAATTTCATTTTTTCCAGCAGAGGACTTAATTGTATTTTCCCACAGTAATTGTATTTCTATTAACTTCACACTTAAGCCACATTGGAAATATATATTTTGACAGCTGATATAATGGCGGATATAATGGCAGCTAGAAGCAAGGCTTGTTTGTGAAAAAATATGATTGATTCTGTGTAATAGATTTTGTTTGGTGCCCTATGAAATATCGAAAGTCGAAAGCAGGATTTTAGGTATATTTTATTTTTTTACTATCGAAAAGGTAAAAAAGCTGTTCAAGCAAGAAAAAAAAATTATTCAATGCGTGCGGAGAAGATATATTGACAGCATGCCAGTGCCGAAACTGGTTTGCAAAATTTCGTTCCGGCAATTTTGATGTTTAAGATGTACCACGTTCTGGAAAGCCAGTTGAATCTGACGAAGGCAAAATAAAGGCATTAATTGATGCAAACCGCCGAATAACAGCTTCAGAGATCACTGAGAGATTAAATTTATCGAATTCGACCGTTCATGATCACGTGAAACTCATTGGTTTAATTTCAATACTTGACATATGAGTTCCACATGCTCTTACAGAAAGAAATTTGCTTCGTTGCATTGACTCTGGTATTTGCTTCACAAACGTCAAGAAAATGACCCATATTGGAAGCGAATCAACACTCGGGACAAGAAATGGGTTGTCTATAACAATGTTAAACGCATGGAGTAAAAAAATGGAACCGCCTCAAAGCACTTCGGAAACCGATATTCATCAAAAAAAGATGACGCTGTCTGGTGGGACATCAAGGCAATCGTTTATTTTATCTTCTACCGGACAATACCATTATCAACTCTGAAGAGTACTGTCATCAACTGGACAAACTGAAGGATTCACTCAAGCAGAAAAGGACAGAATTGATCAATAGAAATGATATAGTGTTCCATCAAGATAAACCAAGACCTCATACAAGTTTGGTAACTCGCCAAAAACTTTTGCAGATTGGATGGGATGTAGTACTACACCCATTATATTCTCAAGATCTGGCACCTTCGGATTATTGCTTCTTCCGGTATCTACAAAATTTTTTTGATGGCAAAATCTTTACTTGAAATGAGGACGTCAAAAATGACTTAAATCAGTTTTTTGCCAGCAAAGATCAGAAGTTTTATGAGCGTGGAATCATGCTACTGTCAGAAAGCTGGCAAAAAGTTTTGGGCCTAATTGGAAATATATATAATTCAATAAAATATTTATACACTATAAGAAAATCATCTTTCATTTTCACGAAAAATAAAACTAAATGACTTTCCGAACAACCCATATCTCAAGTTTTAAAAATGTAACTGTATTAGAGCCGAAACGGTCAAAATAACAGTATTTAAGTAACTTACCAATTCATACAGTTAAGTTTTTAAAAAACTGATCAAATTACACTAACTAGTACAAAATATCTCTTTTACAGACAGTCTACAGATTTAGTTCTAATACTAGTAGAAGTTATTAGTTACATATAAGTCTAAAAAAATATAAAATACTTCTTTGTAATTGCAGTCTACAACACCTGAAGTTTAGAGATGAATTTCTACACGTTTGGCAAAATAAAGATAGTAATAAAAGCTTCTTGTGAGATATACATAGACGTAAGCAACGGTTTCATTAGAAACGTAACATTGGGAAAAAATGGGAATTTCCTTTGTTTTCCTCGGAAATGTATTATGTTAATATATCGGTGCATTTTGTGTAAGTTTGAGAAATTAAATTGGTTAATATGTATTAGTTAATATGTATAATTATCGATTGTAGTATCATATCTCCGCTATTAAAATGAAAAAAATTAAAATAGTAACAACATAGTGAGTTTGCATTTATTAAAGAAAATGATATTCATCCAGTTTTTGTCTTAACTAAAAAAAAAGTATCCTTTGCACAACTCGATATCGTGGGACATTTGTATTACATTTATGATGGCGTTTCTAATATTTCTCTTCAGGGACAAGGGACTTCTAACCGATTTTTTTAAATGTTTAACTCTATATACAAAATGAGAATAATTTTTATTCATTTTTACTACATTGAAGACCCTTAGTATTTAAAAAAAGAATTTTTCAGAAGAATAATATTTGTTTTTCAAAAATTTCTTGAAAAGTACTAGCATTTTTCAAAGTGCTCCATGTGCATTACAAATCGTTATAACACCTAATTTTTATAGAAATTACACTTAATTTTATACACCTAATTTTTAATTTAAATAGACATTTGCAGTATATTTACTATAAAAACATAATTGTACAATTTATGAATCTAAAGCCATAAATAATTATTTTTTATAGTCTTCCTGATATTTTTTATGTTTTTGCTTTATTTCTTGGTCTATAAACTTGAAAAATATTTGTGGTTTTATGGAATAATGAACAGTTTTGTGGCCAACACATGAATTAACAATCCTGTGAAATTTGGAAGATATCGGAAGAAAGAATACTCATGGAATATTATAAAAAACACTAGCATTTGTGAATAATTTTTTGAAAAACTAGCCTTATTTTTCCACAAAATAATTATTTGTTAATTCTAAGTGTCTCTCAATGTAGCAGAAAATAATATTAATTATTCTCATTTTGTATATAGAGTAAAATATTTAAAATATAAAAACACTAGGTTCAAGGTCCCCTTGTTACATTAAAGGACATCAATTAAAGGTCGGAAATCATTTTGCGACCAATTATATTCGAGGAAATACCTCTTTATTACTCATTCTTTGCTCAATATGATATATGGGCGAAATATATTATCCAAAACATACATATAACAGAAAGGTAAAGCAATTATAAGTAAAGAAAGATAAAATTTAATTATTTAATGTGCATATTTGTCTCTTTGTATGTATGAAAGTCTGCATACTTGTACAGGCGTGTGTGTACGTGCGTTTTGGTACAATGCATTGAAAGAATTTGCAATGAAAATAATTTCAGCTCCACTCCTTTTCTCACTTCTATGAATCTTTGAATTCTATTGTTTTATTTTGATCTTCATTAAAATTATATTTCGTTGATTACATTGTAGAAGAAATGTGGCTAAATTTCTAAAAATGTTCAATTGTTAAATTATTTTTATGGTAAAAACACTTTGCATTAGATCTTCTGATAGTCGTTTTGTTTTAATTTACACTAAATGTGCACTAATTGCATTTGTTAAATAATTAAGACTATATAAGGCTCGATATTCTGTGTCTAAACAAGCTGAATGTTTATTTTTTGTATTTTGAACATTTTTGGAAAACGTATAGAAGAAAAAACTAATATGTAAGATACAAATTTGATGGATTGTAGTATAACTTTTGAAGCATTCTGTACAAGAAAGTTTTTATAACAGAATATCAATAAATGTACAACAAAATCATCGATTCTATCTGTACATATGTTACCTGTTTTGTTTCTGTTGAAGGTTTATACCTGATGCAAAAGACGCATATTCCATCAATAGTATTGTTAATAATGAATATTCACTTGAATAGCATTTTTGAAAGTGCGCTACACAGTTCATTCCTTATAAATTCCATTAGTCTTAGGATAGTAATTCTGACATAAATGCGATCCAATTATCATCAACTTTTCAATAACTCTATGATCTTATTTTGTGCCTTTCTTTTGGAGCTAATATTTTTGCCGAATTGAAGCATTTTAATGAGCTTCAGCATTAAAGATATTCAAATGATAATGTGGTTATTAAAAATTTTAATATTTAAAAAATTTAGTTTGTTTTCTATTGAAATTTTTCATTACTTACAATATTTAAAAACTGTTCTTGAAGATATTAATAAAGTAATAAATGGTATTATTGGGATTAAATTTATTTAAACCTTTTCGGTATAACCTTTAACCAAAAATAAATACCTATAAAATGTGCTTATTATGCTTGCAGATATGATATTCATCTTAATATACATAAAAATAAGATTTTGTTTTAGAAACTGAGAAAAGTAATAATCCTAAAAAAAGAAACGCCCAACCTTGTATAAGATGATAGTTTCTTATGTTGCTAAAAATTATTTCCAGCTACAGCATTGGCGTATTGCATTATATTACATCTTAATAAATGTTTTCGTTGCATTAGCACAGAAGTCACGGCGTCTTACTTACACATAAAAAACAATGTAAATACAAAGTAAATATATCTAAAACTGTTCTCTCCAGTACAGTAAAACAAGATGTGATTCAATGTCTCACTCTCCGTCAGACACAACCCCTCAAGGGATTCGCCGTCCTTAGGTGATCACGGGCTTCACAACCCGAGGTACACTAGTGTATTTTCTCTCTCCGTGGGGTTGCTTACTTTTGGTGAATGTGGGTGTCGCGTTTCCAGTGTCCCATAGCGATAAGCCTCTCTTTCACTTATCCTGTCCTGGTTGTGTTGTGATTTTCTTTCTGAGCCTTCTTTTCCTCTTTCCAACTGGAGCTTGCACTAATATGTATAGTGTATGTTTTCTTTATTAATTCGTTTGTGTGCCTTTTGTTTGTCATTTCTTCATTTAGAAAAAAATAAAAGTAACATAAAAGTGAAAAAAAATTATTTTTTTTTGCTATCTGTCCCCTTTGGAGCCTTCACGTTATCAAAACCGATCTCCTCTCCACCCAAACTTGATGTTCCATGGTCCTATACTCTTCTTGTTCACTCTTCAGCCTCTCCCGTGAGGCAAACCGCTAGGGCTCGGACCCTGTTTAGGTTGTGTTGGTGGAGAGGAGTGGCGTGCTTTTTGGGTAATGATTATGGAATGTTATACTTACATGGTCCCGGAGGTAGAGGCCCTTCGTCCCATGTATCTTTATGGGAGGCACTTTGAAATATCGAGAAATCCTCCCCTAGTCTCGGCTAGGGACCCTGTGTGCCCTAGTGTACTTTATGTCGCAGATGTCCGTTGTGTCCGTAATCTAGTTGCGAAAAATCCAGCGGTTCCACTTGGCACTGTAGAAAAGTGTGCGATGACAGGGTCTGACAGGTCCCCGATCGGACTAGAAGTAACACGTAGTTTCCCAAATATTTATCATGCCTGCAACTAACAAAAGACTAGTTACAGCTTCCTGGGCTGATCGCTCTGACGAACATACATCTTCTCTCTCCTCGAGGGAGCAACTAACGTCTCACTTTTTATCATCAAACGTACGGAAGGAAAATTTGCAACGGTGTCGCCTTTCCTTATTCAGAAATGCTTCAATTCCTCTGTAGGGAATGTTAAAAGTGTAAAGAGACTTCGTTCTAGTGATCTATTAGTAGAGGTGTTGACATTTGCACAAGCTGTGCAGTTGATCAAGGTCACAATGTTTGGTAACATGGTTGTTTCCGTAACTCCACATGTATATCTCAATTCTTCGAGATGGAATTTTGGAGGCTGATTTACTCCTTATCCCGAAGAAGAAATCTTGGAGCATTTACGTGACCAACTTGTCTCTGCTGTGTGCCGTATCACAATCCGTCGGGATGGGGAAATACTTCCAACGGAGCACCTCATTCTGACATTTCACGTACCAAAGCTACCAAAATTTATTATTGCTGGTTATCTCCGTTGTCCTATTAGACCCTACGTACAGAACCTTCTCCGTTGATTTCAGTATCAACGCTTTGGACACTCGAAATCATCGTGCCGTCGTTCAGTGGTCTGCGTTCGTCTTGGACAGCCTGACCATTTCAAAGATACATGTTACGCGCCAGCTGTCATGGTAACAACAACTCTTACTTACGTTCCTGTCCGAAGTGGATAATGGAAGCAGAGGTCCCAACGATCAGGGCCCATAATAACTTAACTTAATCGGAGGCTCGAAAGAAATTCCAGGCTCGGACTCCCAGAGTCGGAGTTTCGTACGCTTCCGTTACTACCATCAAATAAGTTATGTGTACAGGATTCCCCACAGATAGAAGGGTGTACTCCACAGACAGAACCTAAAGAAACTTCTACTAAACCACAAAACAGTTAAAATTCCATAAAACCATCCCTTAAATTTGATTCTCAGAAAACTAAATTTAATAAAACCCAGACATCTGCTTCAAAACCCTTGTTCAACAAAAAATTAAAACGTTCTGATGTAGTGAAGCTATTGAGTCTTTTCGGTAAAGTGAAAGACCCTCGTAATGTGGCACGAAGGGAGCAGGATTCCCTTTAAATATGCGACTCATTCTGACCGTTCATATCCTGACATTGTGGTGTCCATGGACACCTCCACTATTTCACATTGTATTCCATCTCCCTCTTCACCGTAATGCAGACACTACAATCTTGAAACTATCGCTGTTACCGAAATAAACTATCTATTCTGAAGTCTTTGATCACACATTACCATCTGTCCTGAGTCACCCTTCAAGAAACTTTCCTGAAGCCAGTGGACACGGCCAAATTACGTCGTTACAGTTTTATCCGGAAGGACAATATTTTGGGTGTTCGAGCGTCTGGAGATGTCACTCTCCTTACGTCTCACAACTATCCCTTTACTGTCCTCTCCTTGAATACTTTCCTTCAAGCAGTAGCTGTGCGAGTGGCCGAGGTGGTCTTTTGGTAAGCGCTTTTGCTTTCTGTACTGATAGTTCTCGGATCGAATGCCGGCGCGTTCCACTAAAATAACACCGTTCGTGTCGTCCCTCCATAGGTAGCAATGCTGGTCCGCCTATATGGTGCTCCCATCATAAAAATACCAGAAAAACTGAGGTGAATAACATCATGTGAATGTATATCCGACAAAGTGCCTCCGCATTAAAAAAAAGTAGAGACGCGAATATTAGACACGAATATATAGACACGAATGGCAACAAATTGAACATAACAGGACTTAAAACAGGAATTACATCTCGATGATAGTATGTTAGACCAATCTGAAGCTCGTGAAGGAAAAGAAACTAGCAAGCATGAGAATGAAACGGAAGAAAATGTGAAGAAACTAGCTGTCGGAAGTACGCAAACTGAAAAAATATGGAGCGAAAAATGTATGGAAAAGAGAAACACTGATGTAAAATTAAAAATCCCCTTGTTCGATAGCACACAACGTAAGAATATTCTTCCATGGATAAATATGTTTGATAAGAAAAGCCGAGCTCTGGGATTAGAGGACAAATGGAAAAAGGAAAACTTACTTAATTTCGTGAGTGATGAGGTGCAGGAATTAATTATTTCGACTCAGTTGTACAGAAAAGATTATAACTAAATAATGCAGTATTTGTTGACTGTATTTTCACGAAGTAGGGAAGAATTGATAACAGAATTTAGACAGTTAAAATTAAAAGATTACGGCGATCTCTTTGAATACTATAGGAAAATATTGAAGATTGGACGTTCCCTCCAAAAAGATGATGAAGAATTAGTTGACATCCTCACAATCTACTCGCCATGCCAGATGAGAACTCTGTTATCCCTGCAAGACATCAGACCCCCTTGAATCGTTGTCCAAAGCAACGGAAATTCACCTACCGAAATCGACGATGGAAAGCAGTGAGCAACGTAACCGGCACTTGAAATGATCTGCGAGAGAATATTTTAGTAATCAGCCTACAAATCAAGGACAGTTTAATAATGAAGACTACAGGACTTCTAAAAATCCACAGTTATTTCACCAGCGACAAGAATAATGTGAAATTATTTTCCTAAGGAAAGTAACCAATACTGTTATCAACGGCAATGGAACCGACGAAGCTTCCTGTCACGAATAGTTATTCGTAACTTTATTAATTAGTTTCTTATTAATGCAGGCCCCCTTTTTTTGTAACTATAAATAGATTGTTTATTGTAAAATAGCCTGAATGGCGATCAACCCGCCAATATGGCAGCCTTTGGCGTTGGCCCAAGCTAACCATCGCGCCAAGTGGGCGCTACGGTAGCGGCTAAGGACAGGTTCGAGGAGAGAGTCAGTGACTGTTTTTTTTCCTCTCTCGGTGTGTGAGTCAAGTTTTATGTTCCTGGGCCAAGCCTAAAAATTCCCCACGTGGGATAGGAACAAGAGCTTGAATATGTGTAATATGTGAGTATTCTTTTATCTTTACCATGTGACCATACCGTTATTACCTTGTGTGTTTTTTTAAATGCTAATTTTAATAAATCTATTTCTTTTAACTATTCTGTGAGTCAGGCCATTCTTTTCTTTGTAAACTGTGCAGGCTATGTATTTTATTCTAGGTATGTAGATCTATCACTTACTCTAATATACACAACGCATAAAGTTTTCCACTATACGATTTGCCATCTTGTGCATTGTCATGGTTTATTATTTTCATAATTATCTTGTTATGCACGTTAACATTTGACTAATTTTGGCACATGGCCGCATGCTTCAGGTTACTGTGTAATCCTGTTGCATCTAAGTTAATTTATATTCATCTGTTTATCTACTCCCCTCAATAGTAATGTAAATGTAGTGTAAGTCACCCAATCTAATTATTAATTCTTAACCTTTTTTATCCTCCACATTGTTAATTCCACAATTAATGTTCCGTATCCCAGTTTGTTCAGTAACATAGTAATTAACATCCCGTTCCATAATTTAATTCCACAACATATGGAGCCGCGTACCAGCTCTGAGTTAATTGCAAATAGTAATTTATGTTTGGTGTGGTTCCCTGACTCAAGAATAAGTTTAAATTTTTTGTGTGTAAATTTGTATCTATACTAAATTGGAAATGTTTCTTAAATTTTGTTAACACGCTCAACCAGTGTTTTAGTATCTGTGAGTCATTTTACCTATTTATTGAATTCATATTTATTATAGTGTGTGTAATCATGTATGCATTTCGAATCTATTTTGCTTGTAACTAGTAAGTGTCGTATTTTTCATAAGTATATGCACATGTCACCTATCATTCTTATTTGTCGTATTATGTGTTATTGTAATATTTAAAATATTACTTGAAGAAAGCTAAACCTACCATTTTTTTTTGTTTCTTTCACTGCTGACTTATTTTTATTCCCTCGCCTGTGTTAGTCATAACTTGTTTAGCCTTATGCCTAGATCAAATAATAGTATGATGGCTAATTCACATACTTTTCAAATTAATATTGCTCCATGGGATGGCGACCATGAAACATTTAATTTGTTTAAACATCAAGTAACTCAAGTCTCAGACTTAAATAAATGGTCAGCAACGCACACTGCTGCATTTATAAAATCCAAACTGATCGGTGCTGCATTAAAGTTTGTGAGCTCATCCCAAGACCTGTTGCAGTCTGATGACCCAAACATAGTGCTTAATGAACTCAGTGATTTTTTTCTGAATAAGGAGGAGTGCACTAATTATGCATGTGTGACGTTAAATTTCCTACCAGGTGAATCAATAAAAAACTTTTCGTATAGACTGTCTCAGCACATAACAAAACTCTATCCACAAATCAAGGATAGGAATACCATTGATTCTTTGAAATTTGTACAATTGATGGCTGCTTTACCCTCTTCAATTAAAACTCAGCTTTTAAAAGAGGATGTGAAGGAGTTTTCTATTGCTGTAAGGAGAGCTCAAACACTTCAATCCATTGACTCTCATATAACTGGTGCTTCAAATTCTGAAGCAGTGGATAGTAGTGCTGAAGTCTTTTTATTAAAGCAGGAAATGTCAGCTCTGAAACAAAAACTTAAGGTTTTAGACCAGGGATCAAGTTCCCAGTGTACGAAAAATGACTCGCAGATAGTGTCTAGTGTAAGCCCACAAAAATGTAATTATGTAAATAATAATGTGAGCTATAAATATAATAACAGGGTACGTCATAATAATGCTAATAATAGTAAGTTCAAGCCTAAGCAGAGAATGGTCTGTCAATTTTGTGAGAAGGCAGGGCATACTGCCAAGAATTGTTTCAAACTAAAGCATGCCTTGCAAAATCAGTCAAATAAGCACCCTCGAAGAAATAATGTAAATAATAATGGCAGAACTAATTCATATAGAAGTAATAATCGCAGTAATTATATGTCTGATCTGAATCCAAATGCTGCTTCCTATAATGGTAATTTTGAACTCTCAATGAGAGCTGATGTACCTGATGGTGTCAGTTCTCAACTTTTGCCTCATCCATCAGTTAATGCCTCCTTTGACTATAATGTAAATCCTCAGAGTGAACCTATAATAGCTAAAACTGTTGCTACTCAAACCAACTGTGTAATTAGAATGCAGAGTCATGCTAATACACAGACTGAGTTTAGTGAAGCTTCTAATAATGATAATACCTTGCATCTTAATTTTAATGTGTCAACCAGAAACCCTATACTTCCATTAATTGAATTAAAAATTAACAATTTTAACTGTAATGCATTAATTGACACAGGATCTTCCATCTCGTTGATCGATAGTGAGTTCTTTTACAAAAACAAGGACAGTTTACAGTATAAAAATATTTCTAGAAGTGTTGTCATATCAACACTTAACTCTAAAATCCATTTCTCGGCTTGTATAATATTAACGTTTAAAATTCAAAACAAATTTTTCAAACAGTCTTTCTTTGTCACTGATATTCAGGACAAACAATTTTCATTCTTGCTTGGCTATGACTTCATCAATGCTAATAGGGTTATCTTAGATACTCTTGACAAATCTGTAAAAATTAATGATATTACTGTACCTTTATTACCCGAAAATCAACAAAATGTGGTGTCTGAAATTAATTATAACAATGCTAACTGTGGAAATAAATGTAGTAATTCTGTACATTGTGTAAAAAACTGTATTGCTACCAGCTCACCTAATACAGTACCTGAGAATACTGTAAAATTAATTCAAAAAATCATTGTACCACCTAATGAAAGTAAATATGTACAGGTGGGTGCTAAGATACATAGTAATGATAATGTCAACAACTACTTTATGTTTGAACCTTCAACCCATAATAATATTAGTGTATATCCATCAGTTCATGAGTATATTGATCAAGGCAAAGATTTCAATTTTTTTATATGTATAACTAATGTGTCTAATGCCTCAGTACATCTCAATAAAAATATGGCAGTTGGCAGACTGCAGGATGCACTGATTGAAAATGATCATGTATCTAATTTAAACAAACATGAGTGTTCGTTGTTATGCACAAATTCAAATACTTCTGAACAATGTAATCTCATGTATAATACTAATGATACTTATGAATCAGTTAATGTAATTCAACCATCTGGTGAAATGTTAGAGGCTAGACGTAAAGAATTTTCTGTTACTAATTTTGACTTAAATCATTTATCACAGTGTCAAAGACAATCTCTGTCCACCATGTTAAGTGATAATTTTGCAGCTTTTTCTGCATCTCTCAGCACTCTTGGTCACACCGATAAAATAATTCCTAAATTGAACTTTTCTCATGATTTCCCTGTCAAAACTCTCCCATTCCCAATTCCCCAATCTTTGCAAACTGAAGCAAAGAGGCAATTAGAGGAACTTCAGGCAGCTGGAATCATAGAGAGGTGTGTATCTGAGTGGGCTTGTCCCATGCTTCTGGTCAAGAAGAAGCCTGACTCTTCTGGTCATGTTGCTTTCAGATTAGCTTTAGATCTGAGACTAATTAACCAAATCATCCAGAATTCGTCTTACCCTCTACCTAAAATCCAGGATATAATCTCAGCCATGGCTCAGTTTAAATATTTTTCTTCTGTTGATCTTAAGAATGCTTATCATCAAATTAATTTACCTCAGGAATATCATGATAAGTTAACCTTCACTACAATGTGGGGATCCTTTCGTTACAAAAGATTGGTGTTTGGGTTGAAGACTGCAGCTTCAATTTTCCAGGCACTAATTGATTCTGTAATAGAAGAATCCAAATTGTCTGGTGTGTTTGCATACCAAGATGATATTGTCATTTGTAGTAATTCTTTTGAGGAAACTTCTCTTAAGCTTAAAACCTTATTCAATCTGTTCATTAAATATAACTTAACTGCTTGTCCTCAGAAATGTACTTTTCACACAGAAGAAATCAATTATCTAGGTTTCAAAATAGCTCATGGTAAAATTTTTCCAGTGTCTACCAATATCCAAAAAATCACTGCTTTTGAACCTCCTAGAACCAAGAAACATCTTAAACGCTTTATTGGGTTATGTGGATATTATCGACATTTAATACCTAAATATGCTCAGCTCATGTACCCATTAAATGTGATGACTTCACCATCTGTTCCCCTCAAATGGGATCCTGAAGAACTACAGGCTTTTCAACAGCTCCAAGCCATTTTTTTCAAGGCACCTTTTGTTATCCAGCCAGACTGGAGTGCCAGTTTTTATATCAATACTGATGCTTCTAAGCAAGCAATTTCTGCTGTTTTGCTTCAGAAAGTAAATAACCAGTTCCACCCAATCTCATACTTCAGCAAGACTTTGAATAAAGCCGAATCTAATTATCCAGCAATTAAACTGGAGTTAATGGCAATTGTGAAAGCTTGTGAAGCCTTTCGACACTACCTTTATAACCGTCATTTCCATATTTTGTCTGACTCCAAACCTCTTAAGCATTACAGGAAGACTAGTTCTCCTGCCAACCTCATAACTAGGTGGTTAATGACTTTAAGTGAGTACACTTTCACTTTTTCCCATATACCTGGCAAACAAAATTTTATGCCTGATTATTTATCCAGAGAACCTAATGTTGTCACTCAAACACTTGAATCTCATCCTGAAATCTTACAATCAAATGAAATTTTGCCTTGTATAAATCATGAATCCATTAATACTCATACTGTGAATAATAGCTCTAATTGTAATGTGGTGCAATCTGGTAATCATAAGTCTGTAAATAATTCCTTGGTTGAGCCTGTTAATAGGTATGGTCATGGTAAAGAAGAAACTCACAAGTTTTTACCATCTTTTTTATGTAAATCTAATAATGTGTTTTATATTGATAATAGTGTAAATGATAACCAGGGCACACTGAGTAAGCAAATAGTTTTTGAAAAGGTCTTAAGGTTGACAACTGTGCAAAATAGTCTATTAAATGAAATAACACCAGGGGAGGTATTGTCTGCACAAATTAAAGATAAAAAGCTTGGTCCCATTTATAATAAGATTATAAATCATGGAAATTCTGATGACAGACAGTTTGTAATCGACAAAGACTCTATGGTCCTCATGACTACAAAGGATGGTCACCATGGGGAGAGGATTTGTCTACCTGAGTCCTTACTTAATAAGGCCATTGGAATTGCTCACACTATTCATTTAGGTGTGGCAAAAACATTCCAGCTTGTGGCCAAAAGATATTTTTTTACTGGTCTGTTTCAGAAGGTCAAGCAATTTATCAGAAATTGTTCAACTTGTGCTACCACCAAGAATTTAAACATACATAAAGCTCCACTTCAGGCTAGTCCCATTCCTGAAAGGCCTTTGCAGATAGTATCCATGGATATCCTAGGCCCATTTGAAAATAATGTGTTTGTGCTTAATATTGTGGATCATTTTTCTCGCCATCTTCAACTGTATCCCCTAAGCAGGATCAAGGCAAATGATGTGGTAGAAGCTTTATTTAATTACATCAATATTTTTGGTCGTCCTGAGACATTGTTAACTGATAATGGTACTCAATTTACCTCTGCTGTATTTAATACCTTCACTGAAAAGTTTGGCATTCAGTTAAAGCATTCAACTGTTTACCACCCTGAAGCAAATGCAATTTCAGAAAGGGTAAACAGATCCATTAAAAACACCATTTATGCCTTACAAAAATCTGGAGTGTCACTAAGACATGCTCTCGCCTTACATTGTGCAATATATAATTCTTCGATTCACCCTGCCACTAAGGCATCACCTAATCTTGTGCATTTTGGAAGGGCACTTCCTTTAATAACTGATACATTTAACTTTGATTGTAATATGCCTCATCTTGATGTATCTCATTATGTCCAGAACTTGTGTGATACCACTGCAACATTGATGCAGCAAACCTTTGAAAACTTAAAATCTGCCCAAAATAGCCAAAATACTAAAGTTAATGCCAAAAGGCATCTACGTAAGTTTTCTGTTGGTGACACAGTATACCTTAAGTCGCCAAATAAATTCAATTCAAAATATAAGGGTCCATATGTTGTAAAAAAGGTTATTTCTAAAATTATTATGCTTATTCAGGAATGTGAAAATCCTAATGCACCTCTACTAAGGAGACACATAAACCTTCTTTTCTGGGCTCCACCCAGACAAGCTAATAATGTTAACTTGTGTGATAATTATTGTTCGAGTCCTTTGGTCTCACCTCTTCCAGAATCTACTATCCAAGAACAGGATCCTGATGTCTCTCCTGTGGTTGAACAGCGTGAAACGCTTCCAGCTGACCAAAGTCACCATGTAGCAGATATAAGTGAGGATGTTCCTGTGGTACCTGTTGTCTCGCCACCCCAGAGATACAACTTGCGTCCCCGTAAGAAGATTGTCTCCTCATAATCCTCACAAGTCCTTTTCATTGTTAAGCTACTTGATAGTTCCTGTTACTCACCAGATGATAATCACTCAGGTTACAATTATTATTATGTGCAACTGGATATCTACACACTCATTATGTGCCTTTCTGTTTGTCTTGTTTGCTTTACATAATTTTGTACAGGCACAATTTCTCTCATTATTTATGTGTATGGTCATTTCTATTATTATTTATGTTTATGGTCAATTGTTTTTTTAAGTACATATGTTATTTTTTAATCCCTTGATGGACAATTTTGTATGAAACATTCTTTTAAATCAATTTGTCTTTTTGCCTTACCTATGAACCAATACTCTGTGCCAATATTGCACATTTTTGTGACCTTGATTCACAATAATTTAATATGTAGGCTGGCCACCTATCTTTATTATGGGAGATACATAGAGAAATGCTGTAAATGCTTAAATGCATTCTGGTAATTAAGAATACCTTAAGTTAACCAATTTGTTTGCTCCATTAGTGTGTGCCAGTGCACGGGTACTCACTTCACCTTTTCATTTATGGAGTGCAGCACTGTTCTGCTTTATGGTTAACATGTCATGTAATTGACTGACCTTGTTGTGTTGACTATTGTCACACTAGGTTTCTGCAGCAACTCCCTAACTTTTAATATCATGCAAACATTTTACTGTCACTGCATGGTGTGTTCAAATTTTAATTGAGTAAGGCTTATGTATAATGTATTTTGACCATTGTCAAAATTTTGATCAATATTTGTAATATGCTCATATGTCGAGCAAAAGTCTTTGTTGAATACTCACACACCCTTTTTTTATGCTGTATACCTAAGCTGATTTCTGTATCTTGACTGTACTGGGCCAAACAACCAAAAGTACTAGCTTTTGTTTTATAACAGTAATTTAAACTTGTTCTTGCCAACTTGTGGTTAGGCCTGCGCAACCTAACTACAGGTCTGTAGGAAATATTTTTTTTTCTCTCGTTAATGGGGAGGATGTCACGAATAGTTATTCGTAACTTTATTAATTAGTTTCTTATTAATGCAGGCCCCCTTTTTTTGTAACTATAAATAGATTGTTTATTGTAAAATAGCCTGAATGGCGATCAACCCGCCAATATGGCAGCCTTTGGCGTTGGCCCAAGCTAACCATCGCGCCAAGTGGGCGCTACGGTAGCGGCTAAGGACAGGTTCGAGGAGAGAGTCAGTGACTGTTTTTTTTCCTCTCTCGGTGTGTGAGTCAAGTTTTATGTTCCTGGGCCAAGCCTAAAAATTCCCCACGTGGGATAGGAACAAGAGCTTGAATATGTGTAATATGTGAGTATTCTTTTATCTTTACCATGTGACCATACCGTTATTACCTTGTGTGTTTTTTTAAATGCTAATTTTAATAAATCTATTTCTTTTAACTATTCTGTGAGTCAGGCCATTCTTTTCTTTGTAAACTGTGCAGGCTATGTATTTTATTCTAGGTATGTAGATCTATCACTTACTCTAATATACACAACGCATAAAGTTTTCCACTATACGATTTGCCATCTTGTGCATTGTCATGGTTTATTATTTTCATAATTATCTTGTTATGCACGTTAACATTTGACTAATTTTGGCACATGGCCGCATGCTTCAGGTTACTGTGTAATCCTGTTGCATCTAAGTTAATTTATATTCATCTGTTTATCTACTCCCCTCAATAGTAATGTAAATGTAGTGTAAGTCACCCAATCTAATTATTAATTCTTAACCTTTTTTATCCTCCACATTGTTAATTCCACAATTAATGTTCCGTATCCCAGTTTGTTCAGTAACATAGTAATTAACATCCCGTTCCATAATTTAATTCCACAACACTTCCATGACAACTTTCAAAGAACAAATAACCCAAGCAGAGAGCCGAGATGATTCCTGATTCGAGCTCAGATTCCTGATTCGAGCTGAGGGAATCGCAGATTCTATGCCGATTGGACACAGGGTCCACAGTGACTTTGAAAATTCTTAAAAACCGAACAGTAAAAGAGCATAATAATGTAATATTAAAACAAACTCAAGGAAATGTGATTGTAAAAGACAAATTGATGAACTTTTAAATGCAGGTTTTATTAAGCCCTCACATTCTCCATTTAGTGCTCCAGTAACTTTAGGAAGGTGAAGAGAAAAACAGATTATGTATTGATTACAGAAAAATGAATATCACAACAAAAACTGATTCAGGACCCTATAAGATTATAAGTCAACTTTCTAATGTAAATGTTGAGATTGTTAGACCAAACCAATACACTGGGAAAAAAATAGTGAAATTGGGCACTCAACCCGATTAAGACACTTTCATCTACAAAATGAGCTTAACCCATTTAAGACTGGCGTTGCGAAAACGCAACATTAATTTCTGTATCTTTTAAAGACATGTTCTAAGTTTTGTACGTCTGAAGTAACATTTTTATTTTATTCTCTATACTTTAATTGATCATAATAATTTTTTTGTTTCCACATTTGTCAGCTTTTAGCACTTGAAAAAAATTGTTTTTTTCTGGTGTATTGAAAGGGAAAAAAGTGACTACTTTCAAATAATAACCTTAGATAGCAGCACATGTTAAATTTCCGATTTGATGCTTGTTCCGAGTTTACCAGAGACTAAAGAACAAAATGGCTTTAACAGGTAAGGCATAATTTTTGTTTTTATGTTTCTCAATTCATATTTTTAAAAATGTTGCGAAAACGCAACATCAGTCCAATGTGTATTACTTAATTCCAATGTGTATTATTAGTGCTGCCTAGTTTTTATGCAGTAGATTGGTATTTTTTTCATTTCAGATAAGTTTGTCTGTAGAAAAAAGCGATTTTTGACATTGGAAGAGACATTGGAGTATTTTCATGAGCTAGATGATGATGATATTTCAGAATCGTCCTCAACAGAAGCTAATGATGAACTATACTTCGTCCTTATCCCTCCAGATCCGGATGATTTGACGGATGAAGAAGCTATTGATGATAATATTTTATGTGAAAATGTCGAATCACCTAAAGACTGCAGGTGAAATCGACATTTTTTTCTAATAAATGTGAAAGTAAGCAATGTAGTAAGAAAAAGAAGCATATTGTATGGCGAAAATAGAGAGTCTATATGGATGTAATGAATTCTAAAATAAGTTTATTAGAGTTAAGAGATCTATACCTTTGAGAGAGCCATATCTTTGATAAAAAGGCTTGCAGAAATGCAGATGAATTCTGTTTTACCTGAAACTTCACATATTGGAAGACCATCTTCAATTCAAAATCTAATTCTCAACGAAACTCGGAAAGACCGTATTGGCCATATTATTACTAAAAAAATTAAAATAAACAAAAAATGTAAATACTGCAAAAGTCAAACAATTACTGTATAGCCTTTGATACAACTTTATCATCCTAATCCGATGACATTCTCAAGTTTTCCCTTGGTTTGGGAAAATAAATTAATGTTTTTCAATATTCAATCATAATAAAATAAATTTCTAAATAAGCCACTCATATAATATATAATACGCTATTGGATAGATAAAGCTACCAATAAATACAATTCCGATATATCGTACTTATGGCTTGATGTTTAAATCATTGCATAAACCAGTTTCAACCAATAAGCAATTTTGAAGGTCATGGGAATTCATTTACAATCCACATCCTTTCTACTCTGGAAGGAAAGAAATGTCAATCGGTATTTTTAAACGCAAAAAGAAAATTTTCTTACTCGGATCCAAAATGACTCCAGGGATAAATGAGTGAGATCCTTTTTTTACAGTAAAGATAATGATTTTATTATATTAATATTTTTATTATGAATAAAAAAGTAGTAATCGGTATGTTTAAAGACAATGCAATTAAAAGTTTTTAAAGTAGGAGAGAAACGTATTTGATTCGCAAAACACCTGAGGGATATACGGAAGTTAATAGAGGATGAAGAACATTCAATTAAAGAATACTATTAAGTTTTATTTCCGTGATTGGCCTTGTGATGGTTGTTGGAGGGCTGTATTCATATATTGAACAACAGAGACTGAAAAGACAAATCTTTTTAACAAAATACCACTTTATTTCAAGCAAAAATTTCATTTTTTTTCTAGAATTATTCAAATTTAGGTTACTATAATTAATTTTAAAAAACGAATGCAGTTAATTATGTTTTACTTTGGTCCGAATTCCCATCAAATATCAGTTTCCTAATATTTCTGTGTCTGATACATAGCAATGAGCAGATGAATTTTAAAAAAATACGCTTATTAATTTATTGTTGAAACGAAAAATGTTGTCATCCCCGCATTTAAGCTGCACGAAGATCCCCGATACTCTTGGTCTCCTGGTTGGGAATTAACCATTAAATAGAAAACAAAAACGGGGCAGCAGAACTTTGATCTCAAAGATTCCAGTTCCTTCCTGTTTTTAGTTCATAAATTTCTAGACCTCAAATAGATTGCATAATATTTTCCCCGAGCACCCGCTAAGTTTCCAACGTAGCAGTAAATATCAAACGAATGGGATTCGGATGACGTAACCATCACTTCCACTGCTAGAAGCGACATCCTGGTTTAAGCTGACATCCTTTTGTATCTGAAAATAATGCGATGGCTATCTCTTTCCTGGAGAATTCCATAATGCTCTAGGGTCTAAAGTAACTGTTCAAGCTTAAAATGTTGTGGTTTAGATGACATAATTTTTTTTCATGCGAAATTACATTTGCATGAATTTTAATAAATGAGGAGAATATCGAATCTAATCAACAAAAGCACATATGCTTACCAAAAGGACACCACGTAACGATTCGACCAACCGTTAAGCTTATTTAATAATTTTATATATGCGCTTTGGTTTTGCTCTCTACATGTGTTTCCGGGCGATGTCCCAAGTGCTAGGCTGCAAGCATTTGCTACCAGAGTCTATGGTTTCATGTCCCCTGGAAAGAAATATCCCTTAGTGGCACTATCTGTAATATGTCACTCCAACAGCGGCACTAACCGTCGAAACGTGCTCACTCCTGAAAATAAAATCTTAAAAATACAGTCCCCCGCGTATGATTGATCAATGAAAATTCTAACATAATTAGTGATCCGTCGAAACAGAGTGTGAAATCAACCACTTCTAGAATGGATAAATCATTCAAAACTCTAAATAGAACACGCGGGCGTGTAAAATCGAAACTCGTGAGGATCAAAAATTTGTTTCTCATTTTAACGAGAAGAAAGAGAGTTTAATAGAAATCTCTCAAAAACTGGAATCTCTCCTCGAGATCAAAGATGATATTAAAAACTTATACGAAGAATTTTATGCCGTTTGGTAAGCCTAATATATCTTCTTTAGTCAGGAACTTTATCTAAAAATGCATTAACAGATGAATGTCTTGAACCACTCTTTCACCGGTTCACCTAGGTTCTTTTACTATATGGCATGGGGACAAATGAGGTAGTGCAAAAATGAGTCGTCACTGTACAAGACGAACATAAATTTATTTACAGCTTTGTACAGTTTCACACTTAACATACAAATTACAGAAGACTTAGAACGAGGTGGACGAGTCGACAACATCTAACCAGACCCTTGCTCTTAGTACTACACTCTATTCTAGTTACAGCCTAATTAATCCACCGTAGTCGAGACAAGCCTGCTATATCTCGCCAGACCTCCTAACACTACCAGAGACGCTCTCGCTGCCTCTATTCTAATTAAAGAAATATCAACTAACCTGAGGTGAGACGAGCCTACATATATCTCGCCAGACCTCCGATCCCTACCAGAGACGCTCTCTCTCTGTCTCTTTCTTTCTGACTGCCCAACGATTCCCACCACCCCCTTGGGTTTTTCACCCAAACAGCCAATCCTCTGATTGGGAATCACGGGGACAACATTTTCGCTTTAACCAACGCTCCTTCTCAAACATTACAATACAATGAACTCAAATCATCATGTAATCCAAAGCTTCCAGACATTCCTCTGCCACAGTTTTCGAGCATTTATGACGAGTGGCCATTATTTGAAAACCAATTTAATGATCTAGTGGCCTCAAATGATTCTTTGAATGATATACAAAAGCTTTATTATCTCCAATAATGTTTAAAAGAAGAAGTGAAAGCCATTCAAACGGCCGACGATACATTTACGTCATTGTTCAAAACTTTAGTTGTTACAAGACCGATATAAGGACAAAAAACTTATTTCTGACTCTCACATTAACTCGATTCTAAACATTGAAGACATTCATCATGGATGTGCTAAAGAACTAAGAAGATCTATTGATGATGTATTAAAACCTCTGCGAGGACTAAAATTGTTAGATTTAAGTACTAACAAATATTATCAATTAATTCTGATCAATATTATCAGTTCAAAATTAGACAGACAAACAAGGTAGGTGTACGAAATGATCCAGGTGACTGGCCAACTGCTTGACAGGGAAGAATTTGTAAACTTCCTAAATAAACACTGCCAGATATTGGAAAATATGCAGCGTAATTACTATGTTCCGAAATACAAACCAGAATCTCAATCTATGGGGCTCGGTAGCTCAGTTGGCAAGAGAAGCTGGCCAGTGAACTGAACGTCCCTGGTTCGTTGCTCGTCGCTGCAAATCTACCGCCGTGTTCACTAATGGTGGCCGGGGCACGTAAATTAGAGTGTGGCTACAATGTCCTCCAAGTTCTCAAATTTACCTCTGGAGATGTGGGGTCAAGTGTTCCGGTCTCGTCACTTGACTCGGTTCAAAATTACGGGACCGGTCATTTAGCCAAGTCGGACTCCGACCCTTGTGGTGCTAATTCAAAACAGGACTCGCACCTTCAGCGCCCATAGCTTTTGGAACTTGATCTCATGTTACTGTCTTTCAAGGGACATAAGCAGCAACAACAACAGAATCGCAATTTGAATCTAAAAGTTTAATTCTGGAAAGGGATCAGAAATTTCGTGCTATATGTGGGGCAAAACAAACCACGTAATCTTCAAATACAAAATATCTCATGATTTGATAGTTAAGGAACATATTAATGAAATTAGAAAAAACAGCTATGTTATAATTGCTTAGAACCCCATAAGTTTATTCAGTGTAAAAGTCTTAACAACTGTAAAATCTGTAACAAGATCTGTAACACAATCTGTCCAACATTCTCTAATTCACCGACAGGATTTAAGATTACCAAATGGCATTATCAATAGTTCTAGTAACATAAACAGCTATCCCTGCGCGGAACTTACTCAAGGTCAAACAAGCACTAGTATTTCCCCTTTAAATGAAGTTGCAGGCACTGCGGAATCATCAAAATCCTTCTCATCTGTAACATTTCCATTTCATCCTTGATTTTTTAGCATATAGTTAAAAATGTGTATCTCCATAGTTTTGTATGCAGCTCTACAGTTTTTTTTCTGGAATATAATTCAGAAAAAACCCAGAACTCAACAAGGGGAGGTGGCTGCATTGCGAGTTACGCCCGTGCCCACCCATCCACCCAACCATATGGGCACTTAACTCTATTGCAATTGCAGATATTCCGGTTTAACTCGATACTCGCATTTGGTTTCAAATAATGGCCTAGCTTTTCTGGACTCTGTTCGGGTTCTAACTAAACCGTCATGCTCATTTTCTCCACACACAGCCGAAGAAACCTGTGTTACTAGTTTCACGAAACATTCAACACTTTGGGTGTGGAAAGGAAATTTTAGGCTTCACAGGTGTTGAGCTACAGACCTGTTCAGTTCCACTGGAAATCAAATTTCACAAATCATCTTCTGTCAAGTGAGATGTTAATGGGGGTTCCGTCAAATTACATTTCTGCCAATCAATAAGGTCTATATATGAAACTGCCTCGAAGATGAATGATGGAATATTGTAGTATCTGATTCTTTCCTATTTTTCATTTCTTGCTCGTAAAATCCTACGTAGTCAAAGTTCTCGAAGGGGCTGTCTGTACTCTGTGATAAGTGACAAGATTATTGCTTCCGAATGGCCGATATAGCCATTTCTCTGGGTAATTGGATCAACTACAGTCTTTAATTCGTTTTTAAGAGAGCGTGATATGTTTATTGTCTTCCACAAATTTCGTGGACCCTCCGTGCAATATGGATTTAATTTGACAGTAAACTACATAGGTCCGTGCACTTTTATGACGAACTCTGCCAGAGTTTGAAGGCTCTGAAGAGCTAATTTATAAACGCAATATTTGATTTTCAGTTGTTAGCCAATATGTACGAGACATTTCCCCATGATGCTTTTGTGACAAACATAACGAGCAGTTTCCATTTGTGACAGCTTGACAAATATATTAAAGGTATCGCTGATGTGTGCTAAGATCCTTTATGCCGATTTTCGGAAATTCGCTCGAAATGACTAAAAATCTCAACAGGATATAAAAGGAACAGTTGTTAATACTGGCTGTAAAACCGGCGTAATTTGTCGTTTTGAGGAAGCCATTGGGAAACCCTTACACTGATTTATCTACCAGTTACAGACAAATGATTTGTCACTCCGACATTTAGGGCAGCATTTGGATGGTGGTAGGAGTGGCTATAATGCATTTTCTGGTCCTATTGGGAAAGCATTGGCAAATTGGTAAGACCTCCCTGTTTTGATATTTGAAAGGATTTCAACTGAATTTCCGAAAACGACATAAAGGATCTTAACTCAGACCAGCGATACCTTTTGGATATTTTTCAGGTTGCCACAAATGGAAACTGCTCATCAAGTTTGTCACAAAAGCAACGTGGGAAAATGTCTCATGCACGTTGGCTAACAACAGCAAATCGAATAATACGTTTATACATTAGCTCTTCTGAGCCTTCAAACCATCTTCAAACTCTCTCAGAGTTTATCATGAAAGTGCATGCACATATGTGGTTCACAGTCAAATTAATTACATATTGCACGAATGGTCCTCGAAATTTGTGGAAGGCGATAAACGTCTCGCGCTATCTTAAAATGGAATTTTAAATACTGTGGTCGATGCCATTATCGAGAGAAATAAGTATTTCGGCCCCCGGAAACAATAGTCTTAACGATGATCACAGACGACAACAGTCCCTTCGAGAACTTGGACTACGTAGAATTTTATGAGCAAGAAAGGAAAAAAAAGGAATGAATCACACACTACAACATTCCGTCACTCAACTCCGAGGCAGTTTCATATTTAGACCTTATTGATTGGCAGAAATGTAATTTGACAGCACCCCCAATAACATCGCACTTGACAGAAGATGATGTGAGAAATTTGATTTCCAGGGGAGAGTCTGTAGCTCAACACCTGGGAAGCCTAAAATTTCTTTTCCACGCCCGAAGTTTCGAACGTTTCGTGAAACTGGTAACAGAGGTTTTTGCAGCTGTGTGTGAAGAAAATAAGCATGACAGTTTACTTAGAACCGGAACAGAGTCGAGAAAAGTTTTGTCATCATTTGAAACCAAATGCGATTACCGAATAAAACCGGAATAACTCCAAGGGCAAAGGAATTAAGTGACCATATGGTTGGGTGGATGGGTGGGCCCAGGTGTAACTTGCAATGCAGCCACCTCCCCATGGTAAGTTCTGGGTTTTTTCTGAATTATATTCCAGAAGAAAGCGAAGAGCTGCATACAAAACAATGGAAATACACATTTTTGACTATATGGTAAAAATCTACTAAAAATCACGGACGAAATGGAAAAGGAAGATATATTTATGTTTTTCCCAAATCTTTGCATACGTAATCTACCCACCAAAACACAACTTGTCCGCACTAAGGCAAAAACAAAATCGATTTTTTTTCGCTTCGCCCTACTCTTGAGGGAAACAAAAGGAAGGGAAAAGATACCTTTTCTAAGATTTTCATGTAATACCCAAGCCGTAGAACTTTCAGTAAAAACACTAATGAAAGTTTCTATGAAGGTATGGGATAAATAATCCAGAGAAGGTCTTATGAATTCCAAAATTGAGTCTAGAAAATGTATGCCCAAATTCGGCACCAAACGTGATTTTCATGTATCCTTTGACTAGTTTTATATATGTTTTAGGTTTTAAGTGAAGCTTTTTTTTTTTATTAAATTAGTAATATTTTGTTCCTTGTGAGTCATTTTATTCTTCATAACTAATAGTTTATATAGAATTTAGAACAATATCCTCGTTCATTTTTCATCTATATTCCAGCAAAAGTGTAAATTTTCAAAGTAAATGCGCGGGTAAAAGGAAAATATTAATAAAAAAACTGTAATACATATTTTGTTCCTCTATAGGTAGGTCAAACTTTGATCACGATTAGAAATAAAAATAAAAATAAAAAACATTTTTCATATACGAACGCTCCACCCTATTATACAAGTATTATTGAATAAATGTGAATTATTTTAAAATTTTTTTTCAATTAAAGAGTATAATTTTATGTTTTACCAGACACGAGCCTTTTTCACATGTCCTTCTAAATCCATATATGGTTAAGAATAGTTAAGACAGTCACTGAATGTTTGTGAAAAGCATCTGAAAATGAAAGAATTGTTTAGAATTTGATAATACAAAGTTGAAAGTTGATTTCATACTTCTAAGATCTAATTTGCTTTATATTTTAATAATCATTGTGTATTTTTAATTTTACTGATTTAGTATTTCTTTTTGTTTTTGTGCACTTAAATTACTCGACTTGGATCCTTTGCTACATATGTTTATTATGTTTGAAGTGATTAGGAAGAATCAGGTATCCCCGATGATGCTCTGAATGCTCTTTTAAAATAGCCAGTGATGTTTTGGAAAGTTTGGCACCAGAAGAAATACCTGAGGACTGGTCACAATTAGATTTAATAATATTTTTCAGGAGATAAATATGATGCGTATGATGTGTTTTAATTTGATGGGGATATAGTGATGTTAAAAAGATTTAATGGAATATGAATAGGTCCGACAATTGGATTTAATAATATTGTTTTTATGTTTCATTTTATTTTGCTTTTGAATTCCTGAGAAGCCAAGTTTGGCACATTGCGTGACACTACTTAACTTTAATTGAAACAAGAACTTTACAGCAGTGCGTCTGAGGACTGGGGTCTTTCATGTGTATTATAGCCAGAACTCAGGCATATTTTAGGTAGCAGAAACTCAAGGTGCCTTAGGCACAAAACGTGTATTCATTTGTTGAGCTCTGATGTTACTAATTAAGGTGTTTCACAAAAACCTTTTTGAGATCTCGGTTTCTTTAAATCATCTTAAATGACTTAATGTTTATTTTTATAATTTCATATTGAGTTTATATCCTGCGTTATGATTAAATTTGATTTTGTTTTCTATAATAATATTTTGAAACAATGTTCTTTTTAAAATTAATATTTTGATTCGATATGTAATGGTGTCATTGTTATAATGAGTCAAGTTATTATGTAAACTTCTGTCTTAAATGGAGACTTTTTTGTAACACGTAATCATCTCAGCTCCATGGGGTTAGGTGAGCCAAATAGCAATTGGGAATTTTAATTTACTTGTTGTTTTCAAATTAAGTGACTCAAGTGGTACTTAGGAATTAATTAATGGGTTCTCTGTTGAGATTTTTGTTGTGTGGGGAGACGTCCCTATTCATCATCCTTTTCAGTTGTTAGTCAGTTAGATTTTTGGATTTAAATGTAGTTTTTCTCTTCTGGAGACTTTCCACATGTGAATTCGGTACTCCTTGTGTGCAAACCTTCAGAGGGACGGGGGGAACTTGTAAGGAATTAGCATGGGGGGCTAATAGTAAGAACCTTTAAAAGGGGGTTTGCTAGAAAAAATGGGAATTATCAATTAAATTCTACTAATTTATGAAGTATCGGAAAGAAGCATTGGGTTCAAGTCCGGGGAATTTGCTGGTCAAGGGAATACGGTAAACTCATACTGGTGCTCTTCGAACCACGCACGTACACTGCGGGCTTTATGACACGTCGCATTGTCCTTCTGGTCGATGCCATCATTCTGAGGAAAAATAATTCGCATGTAAGGGTGAACATGGTTCTCAAGAATAGATGCATACTTGTGTTGATCACTCACCATCGTGCATTCCACAATGATGAGTGAACCCAGATAATACCACGAAAATATTCCCCAGACCATAATGCTTCCTCCTCCAGCTTGGACCTTTCCGGTAATTGTTGCAGGGTGTTTGCTTTCAGACGTGTCACGCCGTATACACCAACGTACATCTGTCCAATGGATCATAAAACGTGATTTATTGGAAAAAGCCCCCTGTCTCCAATCAGTGGAAGTCCAGTTACGGTACTGGCGTGCAAATTCCAGCCTTCGTCGCCGATGAACCACGGTAAGCATAGGTGTCTGCTGCGAAGGCCCATACGCAGCAACATTCGCTGAACCGTCGTTGTGGAGACACTGTTGGTAGCCCCTTGGTTCATCTGGACGGTCAGTTGCTCAACGGTTGCACGTCTATTCACCCGAACACATCTCCGCTGCCATCGTTCACCTCTGCCATCTATGGCCCGTGGTGCACCACATTTACCACATCACTGATTTTGGATAGTGCCATTTTGCCATGCACGGTATACGTTTACCACGGAGGCCCGCGAACAGTTTACAAAATTAGCCATTTCGTAAATGCTTCCACCCTTGGCCCGAAAGCCAATGATCATGCCCTTTTGGACGTCGAATAAATCGCTCCGTTTCTGCATGACTGCAAGAACTGAAATGTTTTCCGAATCCCTACAACACACTTTATATATCCGCGAAATATGCTGATGACACGTGCCTTCTGCGATTGGTTATTTAACGATGGCGTCAAAAGTAGGTGGTGGTTACATTAATATGACTGGACTGTGTGTGTGTGTGTATATATATATATATATATATATATATATATATATATATATATAGAGAGAGAGAGAGAGAGAGGGAGAGAGAGAGAGAGAGAGACTTGTTTAGGGCGGCCAATCGTGGCTCCGGAAAATGATGGCCGTCGTACAAAGGTTTCTTCCGTAACATTCTCTATATGGTGTCTTGAATCGGTTATGGCCGGCTATAGATGTTTTACTGCATGTATGTATACAAGCGAGCTCAGAATTAACTATATAGGAAGTGCAATTTTTTTCCTTTGATATTAAAATTTCGTACTTTCAAAACATGAAATTACACGATATATTGGGAATTATCGTAAAAATGAGTAACAAGATCATTGCGAGCACTTAAACGAATCAGTTTCACTCAAGATGCAGGATCTGTCGATCCTCAGACTGTAAATGAAATATGAACCTACCGTGAGGGGAGTAAGATCATTTATAATTCATTGGATAATGTTCTCAGTAAATCTGTCATAATCCAGAACAAGCATTGTTACCGAAATAATAGAGTTATCGAGCCCTGTAGTGTACTTCCTTAACCTATTGACATTTTAGTTGTAGCGTATGACTTCGAACGTCATTTTTTAAGTAGGCTTATTTTCATACATAATAAAAAAATGGATCTCTCAAGGGTTTACTAAAAATTTAAAGAGAAATTTTATGTAATCTTGTCATATATAAGAAAAATTATTTTTTATCAGTTCAAATGTACATGAAAATTCATTGTCTCATTTCCAACGTACCAAATTTAATATCGGACATATTTGGGGTCTCTATAGCCTACTATGAGGTTAGGTGTTTTTTTATAAAAATTCAGTTGAAGAAATAACTTATAGTTTAAAAAGGAAAGCAACTTTAATTATGTATGAAGGGAAAAAACGATCAATCAAAGCTCGTTAAAAGAAAGTTACTTTGTCAAAATTACGCGTTATGCAAGTGGTTAGATTTTAAGTTAAAGCAAATGTTTATTTTAAACCGTTATCTGTGACGTCAAAAATGATTAGATGTTCTATGTGTTAGAAGGTCAATAGATGTTTATAACCTGTAACACAGCTCACAAGGAAACAAGGCTTAGTTTTGGGAACTATGAAATCATTGGAATAGAGTTAAAATAAACTTAAACAATGGCAGACTAATTTTTCTTTAATTTTATGTCCCCTTTTTTGGATTAAACATTTTTTCTGATTCAATTTACTTTTATTTCATAATTTTCAAAAATTAAATGTTTAACACTGATTGATTGTTACCTTGATTTTGCGTTATGTATTTTTCGGGTCTAAGAAAAATTTATTTTAATATTTGATATATTGGGAAACTAAATCTTATTTGAATTAAATGTGCACAGCTTATTTTCACAGACTAGAAGCACTTTGGCGAAACATCTTAAAAATATAAATTTGCTGGCAGGAATAACAGCTTTAAATTCAATTGTATTTTAAGGAATTGAATGTTGTTCGCATTTTTAACAAAATACTAGACCATTTTTTGAAAATCAAAGTTTTAATTCCCTAAAAAAATGATTACATTTTTTACAGGTTTCTGCATTAGAAGAAAAGTAATTTATGAGCATTTAAAACACACTATCCCCGGATAATTTAAATATAAAAGTATTATTTGTATTGTTAAAAAAACGTAAAATGTCCCAAAGTGTAAAATTCCTTTCTCTATTAAGGGGTACAATTTTTTAAAAAAATCTCTTAATCCAAGTCGGCATTCCTTGGGCACATTTTCTCCATAGGTTAACATTCAGAGGAACGAATCCACTAGGGTTAGTGCCCAGTAGCCTTAACAAAGATTTCTGTGATTGTGTCTACAATGAGCTAGGTGATATAATGCAAAATTTAAATCCCTCCTATAAAATTTAGGTACGAGAAATAAAAAAAATTCCCTCGGTACCCTTCTCAAAAATTTCAAAATAATCGAGACCTTGTAAATACTTGTGTCCATATATGATAAAACTTATTTTATCAAAAAATGCCTAAAGTTGAAAATAATTGGACTTTTGAAGAGCGATAACTGTTAGGATCCAAAACTAGTTTGGTAGCAGCTTGAAAATTCCTCGATGGATAATTTTCGAGAAATAAATTCATCTTTATCGCTATAGTTTAAAAAATATTAAAAAATTACACCTTTAAAGGATAGTAATCGAGTATGCGAACTGCAAGCGACTCACCAAGGAAATGTTCATAATTAGCACGTGAAGTATAGATTATCTGCCCGTTGAAAGTAATAGAAAAGCGGAAGTCATATAAAAGCGGTGCTCGTTTTATTTTAATCAGACTAATTGATTAAAACTTCGTACAGTAAAAGCGTGATTAGGTAAGGAGAATTTTATTGAAATTTGTTTTGAAAACTTTATTTTATGTCTTTCCAGAAAGTAGTTTTTGCTAAATGCAATTTCATTACAAGTAATTTCATTAAATATTTCTCTGCATATAATGTTTTGTTATGCTTGTCTAGATGGTCCCCTTTTGCTAGTGTTATAGTAATATGTGAAGAAATCTACAAATAGTAGATTTTATTCATTATTATTACACATTTTTAAACTTGCACATTTTCAAGGGTATTTTTCATAATTATTATTTACTAATTTATGGATCACGATTTTGAGGAATAGATTTTTACAAGTGATGTTTTTGACTGAATATAAAACACAAACTAAAATATGACAATTTAAAATTTTTATTGTAATTTAAATTAAATAAATATAAATACTAATAACATGCAAATGTAGATGCATGCATTTCTATATATTAAACATCTTTTAAAGTGTTTAAATAAATAGCACCCATGTATGAAGTATAAATTAATTTATGTAGAAATTTCGTTCTCATACACTTTTCCTATCATTTCAGTTACTTTTCGGAAGTAATATTCATTTATTACTAGTATCTGTAATACGCAGTTTTAACATTCTTGTCAAAAATCATCTCGGGTCTTTTTTTAAAATTAAAATAAAGTATAGGCCACATACTAAGAATGCTAAAACTAAAACACACGAATATTTAATTACAGGACATAACAAAACACTCTACATGCTGATAGAAAAGTAACGAATTAACACAAGGCATGAACTCTCGACTCGTGGTCACATGACCTCAGTAGGTGCTGAAAGAAGAGTCTGTGTGTGGGAGGGGAGAAGAAAAGAGTTCGTTACAGTCTTCCCCTCAATATGTATAAGATGTCCTCATATTACTTCTTGCTTCTCGAGGCGGTTGTTTTTTGGTTGGCACAGCATGTCCCTGTAGTTTGTATTTTGGGGAATGGATTTTAGAGTTGCTTTGCTGAATTCGTGGGCATAGGGCTTTCTTTGGTCGTCCTCTGCTACGGATTAGATGCATGGAAGTAAGGTCTCGTCCTTCATATGAATCGGAAGTTTGAAGAAGGGAACGAATCCAAAAACTGTTTTTGTGGGAAATTAAACAAAACTTCTTACTTTTCTTATTTATTATTTTTTCGTCACTAAACTTTTATATAAAATTCTTTCCATTTGTCTGCTATTCCAGTACCTTGGACAGGTCAGTTGAACTGTCCTTAAATAGACTAAAAGGTACTAAAAACCATGGATTTGTTCCCTTCTTCAAACTGATTATGAAATAGGCATAAAAATCAATAATTAAAGAATCAGAAATATTTTTATTTATAGAAATTCAGTATATGTTTGTAAAATTTTGTAAAAAATTATAAAAAATCATTACTAATCATCACTTTCATCCTCATAATATGCAGTGGTTGCAGTAGTTGGTCTCATCACAACTTCTTCATAAAATAGTTTGTACTCATGTGGAATGTGAGTAACTTTCTTGCCAATATCCTGGATCTTCTTGTCTTGCATTAATTTTTTTTCATTATAATCTTTTTCTTTTGGAATCTGAGGTATTCCAGTGTTTGGCTTTTTGAGCAAAAATGCATGTTTCACCAGACCATCAATGGACTCAGATGCTGTTAGATAACCATTTGGCAAGGAGTATTCCAACTGTCTGTAGTTGGAAATAGAAAATTTGAACTTTTCCAAGGACTTTCCTGTTTTTTTTTGTAGAACTTAGGCCATCAGTTTTTGACGGCCAGTATACCATCTGCGGATATTTGAATAACACAGAATCCTTTCTTCTTAGAGGATTGAATCAAATCAACGCATTGTTGCGGCGTGTAAATTCTATTCGTTCGTCTGATTTTTCTTTTAGCAGTCGCAAAATTATGACTACATTGCAGGAATGAGTGATACAGGGAAGTACTGATAAACTTTTCTAAGTCGCCCAGTTATCACCAGTGCCAGAAAAATGCGCACTAAAGTGTTGTTGCGGTTTCGGCCTCCGCAGGCGTCATTGAAAACGTTAAGTTCTTTAACTTCTGGGTCTATATTTTTAATTTTCAACCACAGTATGCTACAAACTTCGTCAGCTCTTCGTTTAGCTTATTCCCTCTGGATAAACGTATTCTTCTATTTCTGGATAAACGTACAAATTGGCAGAATTTGTTTTCAGATCGTGTATGCAGAACAAATATAGCCAGAGTTTCCTCAAATAGAACATTTCTTGAACGGGAATTTTCGGTAAAGGGAGGTTTTGCATGTAGTCGAACACCAAAGCTTCAACCTAAGGGTCCTTAGAACAAAGAGTTTGTATTTACTTTTGTTTGTTATAAAAATTCTTAGCCCGACGAAGATGGATCATCTTTTCGGTGATAGCAGCTCGTTTTGCATTGCCGTTAACATGTGGGCTTATAATATTTGCAGTTACCTCCTCGCAAGTACTACATACATCTATTTGAGGACGTCGAAATCTGTAATCATAATTTTCGTGGAAGTAATTTCTATAAAAGTCGTATTTAACATTATTGGCAAGATTAGGATATTTTTTACAAAAGAGTTGATACATGGTTTTAATGTTAAGTTCAGCACTCAAATATTTTAATTACAGTAGAGAGTTTCTTTAACAGGAAATTCTTGAATGTGTTCATGGATAAAAACACGAATGTTGCCAGGTATTGCACTGCCACGGTGACCGTGCTTGCCCCTATTATCTATGGGAGCTTGGCCTGTAGTGATCAGCGAAGTCAATCGAAAGATTGCTTTATTTGTTATGCAGTACAAACTACTAAATGCACTTTTAGATACAGTCATACGTTCATTGCCTTTCATTATATGATAAACAAAAACGCTATCTCGTTTCAGTGGTGCTTCGCTTTTCGATCGCCTGCGTGATGGGGATTTTCGATCAATCAGCCCATTAAGAAAGTGTTTTACTCATTTTTAGAACGAACACGAAGAAAAAATTTAAAACAAAGTTCCTTCTTATTTAAACTTAGCTGTTTAGTGCATTTACGTTTACAAGAGCAAACAGCACTATTATTTGTCTTACCAGGCACTGTGTCACCTGTTCTAATACTTATATACTCTTCACCATGAAGACTTACTTTTCTGCACTTCATAACTATATTTTTCTGGATGACGAATCCTTTCTTCTTTTTTACACCAGTAGTTTCAATGTCACTTTCAGATCTGGATGAAAATATTTCAGCACTATCCTTAACACGTGAAAACAAATCATAGTAGTCACAATACATTAGGCCAAAACAAAAAACATGACATCATATTATATAGACCAAACTAACATGTTTTTAAAACTACTACAGTTTTGACAGATCATTTAAAAGAGGATTACCGTGTAAATGCATCCTTCGTTGATTAAACAAAAAAAGAAAATTGTGATGAGCTACAAACAAAAGGCTAAAGAAATCAGAGAAGAGTAGATGGAAATACCAAATGTAAAGGAGCCCGACAACAGCGTCAGTCAGGCCAAGCACGGTACCAGTAGTTTGAAGAAGGAAACAAAACAAGGATATGTTCCCTTCTTCAAACTGACAAATATTGCGAGGCCCGATTAACCAGGATGTGTTTTTTTCCTTCTTTACAGCTTACAAGGAGGGTCTATATGTACACAACATTTTAGCGCAAAAAAAAAGAATTTCAATTTTTTGGCGCCTGTTCCTTTCTTCAAACTGCCGATTCATATGGTCTCAGAGCAGAAACATAATAGTTGCCTAAGGGTGAAACAGGATTATCGGTAGCAGCTAATGTATAAGATACTGGTGATCTCCGTGACAGATTTGTATAAGGGCCATCAAGCCCAAAATTTGGAAATGCGGTTCTTGTCAGTGTTACTACGGGGGTGAGTTGTAACCCGGAATTTGTTGCCTTGTTTGAGGGAAGGAGCCTTTGTAAATATTTTGTCTGCATAGTGTTTATGATGGTTTTGGCTTTCCTCTATTGAATTTCTAAATTGTTTAATGAAATTGCCAAATTTCTTTAAATACGGAGTAATCTCTGATATGAAATAAGCATTCTCGACAACACATCGAAAATCAAGAGCAATATCGTCGGTAGTACGTAGCTCTCGACCAAACATGAGATATGCAGTAGTCCGCCCGGTGGAATCACATTATGCTGTGTTAAGGGCAAATCTAATGGTTGATAAATTCTCACTCCAGGTATTGTGATTATTCCCAACTAACATGGCTAAACCCTATTGGCTAACATGGCTTAAGATCCCTATTCCTTCTTTCAAAGGGATTTATCTGTGGATGATAAACTGGGGTACAGGTTTGTTTGATGTCCAAAGAATAACATATTTGCTGTATTATAGCACTAAAAAACTGAGGTCCTTTGTCGCTTATTACCCATCTAGGTAAACCATATCTCAGAAATACTTCTGCTGTTAGAATGATGACACACTATTTAGCTGCTGCAGTTGTTAATGCAAATAGTTCTACCCACTTGGTGGCACAGTCTTCTATGATAAAGATCCATTTCTTCTCATTGCTCTTTGGTAAATGCCCAAACAGATATATTGAAAGGGTATCAAACCGTTGACTATAGATCGGAGTTTGTAATAGTCCAGATGGTTTCTGGTTACTAGGTTTATAACGAAAACAATCTGGGCACTTCTTGATATATTCAGTAATATATCTACGCAAAGCAGTCCAATAGTAACGCTTTGAAATTCTATCGTAGGTTCCTTCGATTTTGTAATGTCCGGCAAATGGGACATCATGGTGCTCTTTCAGCACAATTTGTCGTTCTTGAACGGGATCATTAACTGGGCTTCTTCTGTATCTGCCTCGGGAGAATATCTAAATAACACTCCTTGATTAATTAGGTAACCTCGGTCCGTCCAGTTGACGAAATTCTCATCTTTAACGAGACTTTCTAAAGATTCTATAATTTTCCAAACATCTTCGTCTTTTAATAGCTCTTCGCGAATTTCTTTTACACTTCGTGCAGGGATATCGATGGAAATAGTGCAGATTTCACATGTTTCGTCATCATGATGACAGAGCTGTCTGGACAACATGTCAGCAACGATATTAGCCTTCCCAGGTATATATTCTATCCTCAGGTTGAAGGACTGCACCTGTATTGCCCATCGCACTAGGCGACCGGTAGGGGATTTCAAATTCATTAACCATCTAAGGGGCTGATGTTCTTTCTTCACAGTTACTTCTTGGCCATCAATATAGGCACGAAACTTATTCAAAGCCCATACAATGGCCAAGGCCTCTCTTTCGGTCGTAGGGTAATTTCTCTCGTCCTTGGTGTGTAACCGACTTCTATACTCAATTGGATGTTCGTATGCACCAGTACCTTCTAAACAGACCGTACCAAGGGCTTAGTTACTAGCATCTGTTCTAAGGATATAGGGTTTAGATCAATGGAGGCCAAACTTGTGATTATTACGGACAACCTGTAATTTAAATTATAGGCGGCGGTCTACCAACATCGTATGTGTTGAGTGATCATAAGAAAACTAATAATTTAAAGCGAAAAATTAGTTTAAATTTAAAATAATCATAGATATTACTAATTATATTCAATATCAAGTTATTTTAATAAGAGAAAAAGCGAATTTATTCTCACAGACTAATTGGTTTATACATAAGACAATATGTTCTTTTTTCTTATTATTAATGCGAACAACGTTATTGTAAATTAATTTTAACTATTATTTTTTTCATGTGACATTGCATATTTTCGGCAAGCTTTTCATACTGTGGTTCATATGAACTTATAGCTATTCGTAAAGATGCTTTCCAATGGTCATCGGTCAAATGGGAGCGATGTTTTGTTTTGATTGCATTCATGGTAGAAAATGTTGTTTTGCAGAGGTAAGTAGAACAGAAAAAGGTTGCTAAATATGCTGCACATTTCCATAAAAATGTATATTTTTCTGCACAAGGTAAATTTCAATAATATTTTAAGACGAAGCTCTTGATTTCAAAAATATATCGCATTTTATATAAATGATTTCATTCTCAACTTGCATTTGATCCACATCATAAAATCTTTTAATTTTATTGATATTTCGTCTAATTTTATTTCATCATTGAATGGGAATGACATGAATAATATATCCTCTATTTTAGAAATATATTTAAACCTTCTAGCAAATTCATTTCGTAACAGAGCAATCTTCTTAGTATATTGATCGTATTCATTTGAGTTTTTATATGTAGATTTAGCTGCCATATTTTCAAATTGTTTTAAATCTCCCCTCCTCAGTTGTGCTTCTAGGTATGTAAGTTTCCCCTTGAATGCATTAACATTGCTAACCATTTCAGCTAATGTTTTGTTCTTTCCATGAAGCTAGAAAACAGTTCGTAACAACGTTCTGTTATCCGTTGCTGTAGGTAATGCAATTAAGTTTATTTCGAATGATCGTCCTACAATTTCAATCTCTACTTGGGCCGTATAAACTTCTGATTCCTTCTAGAGACCATCGGCAAGGGTTACATTCATGCTAATTTTCTAAAATTTTGCTCCTTGTTCTCTCAAGAGGTGATATAAGGTTTCTCCAGCTATAGTGTGGCTGGCTCCTGTGTCAGCACACACAATGCTGTTTATTCCGTTGATTTTAACTGTCAACAAATCGACTGGGGTTCCTCGACAGAGACTGTCTGAAGGTGAATAGCTCTGAATTCGGCTGCTTCTTTTCTAGAAGAGGGAGAGACGATCGGGCAATTAGTCTTAATGTAGCCTGGTTTTCCACAGCCATAACAGCTAACAGCTGATCGATCTTCAGCTTTTACCGTGTGTCTAGGTGACACATTTCTAGGATTTTGAGAATTAATTTTATTACCTTTGGGAACGTCTCGTCGATAAGATTTAGGGTTTTCCTTACTAACGTTTCCATTTTTCATATGTCTAACTTCATCATATAAATCTAATTTATCTGCAAGTTGAAGAGGATTGTTCCACTTGCTCCAGTCATCTAAAAAGTGACATTGTAAGCTGGAGAGGCTTTATTTTTGATTTTATCCGCAACTATCAAATCCTTTAATTCTTGGAACGTCGAGACTTTTAATTCCATAAGGGGACAAGGGACTTTCAACCTCGATATTTTTAATTTTTGATTTTTAACTCTATATACCAAATGAGAATATTCAATATTTATTTTTACTACATTGAAGACACTTAGAATTGCTAAATAAGTATTTTGTGACACAATAAGGTATTTTTATAAAAATTTTGGCTTTATGCTAACATTTTTCAAAATGCTCCCACTGTATTCCATGTCATTTAAAAACCTCAATTTTTTATGCATTTACCTATATATAAACACTTGCTGAAAACCCGCACTTCGCTACGGAGTACATTCCAATTAAATACAACGGTCAATGTATGCAGTTAATGCCAAAAAAAATAAATGTATATATTTATAATAAATGCGACGATCAATATATACAATTAATGTAGAAAAAAAATATATATTTATAAAAAAATCGTAAGGGATATTTTTATAGACAAAATAATGTCCAATCGTCTGCCACATTAGCAAGAAAAAAAAATTCTTTTTTGTCTATTTAGTTGTTATGCACGTGACGATAAATTTATTTAGAGTACCAGAAAAAGAAATCACGTTATCGGCATTTAATAAATTAAATTCTAAAAATGAATCTTTAAAAATTCACCAAAATTCAGAAAATAGAGTTAAAGATTCGAAAAAGATTTCATTTTAAAGGAATTTTCAGGATCTTTCTCGTGGTATAAATTTTATAACCCTCAAATTGTTATTTTAAATGCAAATTTAAAAGAAGTTACTAAAACAGATTAAAAATTTAACTTAAAAAAAATCTAAGAAGAATTTTTCAAAAATCTCTCTTAGAGCACCCCTACACTATAAGAAGAATTGTCACGCAAAATTTCAGCCCTTTAGGTCCAGCGGTTTGGTCTGTGTGTCAGTCAGTCAGTCAGTCAGTCAGTTACGGAACTGTTTTATATATATAGATACCTATGCATTGGATTTTATTTGTAGGAATCAAAATCCATAAAAAATAATAATTAAATATATCTTTTAATCTTTAAGTTTTCGCATATTTTTGCTTCATTTCATGGTCTATAAATTAAGCAAATGTTTGTGATTTCAAAGAATTATGCAGAGTTTTGTGACAAACACTTCAGTTGACAGTCCTGAGAAATTTGGCAGAAATGAGAAGAAAATTAACATGCATGGAGCAGTTTGAAACAATCAATCACAAGAAAAATATACAAGAAAACAATTTTTAACTTTCAACATAAGCAAAAAAACTTATTTTAAACTAAAATCACATGTATTCATAATTTCAACATATTTACTTTATAAATTCATAATATTATAATATTAATTCTAAAATTCGGTTTTACAGAAATTTAAATTTTACTGAGTTTTTTCATAACTTATAAAAGCAAGTCGGAAATACCTTTAATTTTAAAGAATTTGATAATAAAATTTATCAAAATAATCCTGGCTAACAAAAACGTGATCAGAGAGATTTTATCGGTTTTCTACGCTGAATATCTGGCAAACGGTGTTCTATAATTGGTTTCTAGCCTCTGTCATATGCAAATTTCCTCCGTATCCCCCGATCGTGTCTTTGTTGGCCGTTCGCAGAGCTGTTTTTTTGTGCGTGCATAACGCGTCCGTTTTTGTGATACATGTACTGTTTCAACACTTTTTAGGGTTTTCGCATGCGCTGAGCATTTCGCGATGGGAAAAAGTAGGTGTTGTTATTTGAAAATTTCGAGTTTCTATACCTATAACCGTAACCGTGAGCGTCAATGTGTTGCCGTTCTCAGAATCCTGAGATCATACCTCTGAATAACTATATCCGATATCTCATCTCGATAGATTGAACGGAGCGGGCGCTAGAGGTCCATATATCGGCAAAGTTTCTTTATGACCTTCCGGTACATATATATATATATATATATATATATATATATATATATATATATATATATATATATATATATATATATTGTAAGAATCCGTTAGGACCTTTCCGAATAAATCACCAAGACAGCCGGACCTCCCGCAGCAGGTGACCTGCGAACAGTTCTATATATCAGCGTCAAGGTGTCTGGAAGCAGAGAATAGTGTTGCACCTAGCCGCCGCCCCTGGGAGGACGTAAACTAACGGATATTCCGACATGTACTAATGATTTTCTGATCAACTGATTTATAAGAGACGGCCACATGTCTTCGTCGTCAAGCGAATCACAGCCAACGAACATGACGTCACAAATTGGGCCAGCCTACCTAAAGATTTGCAGTCACGTGACCGGAAGTGCCAGTGCCAACGCCGGGAGAAGAAATCCAGCTTATTGGCAGACTTGTCGGGACTCTCATCCAGAGAGCACCTTTCGTTTCAGATGTCCTTGAGCGACCGACTTCATCCTGAACTTAACTTTTCAGAGTAGCCCGCTCTAAGCTTCTCGTCAACTGGAATACTTCACCCTGAAGTATAGCTATCTCACAGCATTCTGCTGCACAGGCTTCTGTTAGCACGTTACTTCATCAAGAAGTTATATTTATATTTCAGAGCAGCCCGCTCTAAGCTTCTCGTTATCTAGGTAGTTCACCCTGAAGTATAGCTATTTCAGAGCATCCTGCTCTACAGGCTTCTGATAGAACGTTACTTCATCAAGAAGTTATCTTCATATTTCAGAGCAGCCCGCTCTATAAGCTTCTCGTTAGCTAGAACTTTCCTTACGAAGTTACTGGATTTTCAGAGCTGTATGCTCTAGAGGCTGTGTACCGACCTTATAGTTTCAGTTGTGACTGTACTTGCCGACATCTTCTCATCGAAATTATTTGGCGATTAAGAAGGCTAGTTCCCTCTATGTCTACAGGTAGATCAACAAATTTGTAAATAATTGTAAACATTTTCCGACTTAAATTTAATAAAATTGGATTTTAATGTAGTAGACTGACTCTAATTTATTTTTTTTATATGTCAATAAAATTACAAGAAGGCTTAAGCTTAGCTGAAAATCTTGAATCATTTTTCCTTAATGCAGACCCTTCCGCCGAAAGAAGCCAAAAATTCAAAAGGGAGCTGCAAATTTGTCTATCTCCATACCGTGAAATCTACAATGACCTTGTAAGAACCAGCAAAGAAACCAAAATTACAGATTTTTTAAAGAGGATAGAAGGTGTAAAAAATCTAAATGAAGAAAAAAGTTCTGAAAGTGAAGGTGATATCGTTCAACCGAAAAAACGTTCTCGTTTCATTGTACTGAGGAGCGATGAGGAAGAAATTTATTAAATTAAGGTCGCATTAAATGAAAATAATATTTTTTTTTTCTTTTCGTTTTGTGTTATACATTCATTTATATTTTTAATAAAAATTAAGTTGCTTATATGTAATTTGAAAAAAGATGTTTGTTTTTAATAAGTTTTAAGAACGCAAATCTCATTTTTTAACTGTCTCTGGGTCTCATATAACACGGTTTTACACAACACAGCATTTTCTAGGAAACTATCTACCGTGTTATAGGAGGGTTACCTGTAAAACAAAACATTAGGCCAGGGTGACCACTTTCTCATGTCCTTTAGTTCCTGTTTATTAAAATCAGAATCTAATTATTAAATTAATTATCTTGAATAAAATGCGTATCGATAGTTGCTCCACTGTACTGCATCAGCATTTTTGATTTCGGGCCCGACGTTTGGTAGCCACTTTAACATTCTTGTCAAAAATCATCGCGGGTTTTTTTAAAAAATTAAAATAAAGTATAGTCCACATACTAAGAATGCTAAAACTAAAACACACGAACATTTAATTACAGGACATAACAGGACACTCTACATGCTGATACAAAAGTAACGAATTAACACAAAGCATGAACTCTGGACTCGTGGTGACATGATGCTGAAAGAAGAGTCTATTTGTGTATGGGAGGGGAGAAGAAAACAGTCCTTTACATAATAATATATGTGTCATCAGTTTTGACTCATAAATTGAAAGCAATTAAAACCCCATGTGTATCATAATACGAAACTAACAACCTGTTATTTTTTTCTCTATCTTCAATTTTTCATATTTTTCAATCCCATTAAACAACAGTCTCCATTGAAATATATTATTTGTTTGTCCATAGTACATTTTCGATATCGTTTGGATTCATTTTTTTACTTTACAACTTCGAAATTAGAGATTTTGTACTGTTATCGACATTTAGGAGCAGTAAGTTACAGAGTTTGGATGAAAATTAGAATATTCTTAAGCGATGATTGAATCACTGAAATATTTTAATAACTGCAATAATATCAATCGTATTGAAAGCCATGTTAATGGAGTATTGTTATAAATTCAAAATGGTATCGTAGTAATTAAAAAACAGTTGTTTCAGATATTTCAAAGATTATATTGTTCGCTCATTCGAGGTCTCAGAACAATATTTGAGATCCATCCTGCTTTTGAGAATAATCATTTCAAGTTACTTCAGAAATTTTATAAATGCAATGCATCAAGACATAAAAACTGTTTCAAAGATTATTTGTTTTAAAGTTACATTTAAAATATATTTCATGTTTTTAAATACTTATCCTTAATTACTCTTCTTCTAACATTTTAACCATTATGTTACAGCTGGCTAATTTCCGAAACCTATGTCAACTTAATGAACAAACATTTCAAGGCATAAACGTTTAAGATTTATCTAGTGTCTATTACTAATCTTTTTTATGTGTATTCCATTTTATATGTTAGAGAAAAAACATGTGGTTCACAGCAGGAGAAAAAAAAAGAATACTACACTAACCCGCTATCTTTGTTAAAGCTAATAAAAGATGCTTGTAATGACAGAACTAAATAAAAGAGCATTGTATAAACAGAGTGTTTAGAAAGGATTTACTGTGCTTTTCTTGATAACTGGCATCAATTATTCCCCTCAGAAGACGTTTAACTTCATCGATTGTATCCAATTCCTAAAACGTCAACATTCTTGAAAATATTCGATTACGTAGGTTAAAATCTGAGTACTATAATACTTTAAGCTTTAGACACTCAGTATTTTTCGAAATTTAAATAAAAAAACCTAAACAGTTATTTTTAATAAAATAGCTTAAGCTGCCTTCTTTAATTTTAGATGTATTTTAAGCTATTAATATGATGAATGATGTACTCAATTAGAAAGTTCAGCGGGGTCACAGATTAATATTTTCGTTTCTTAATAACTATAATTTTGTCTTTTTATTTAATCCATAAATTATGAAGTCTACTAAATCACCGAATAAGGTTCTTAATTAATGAGGAAAAATTCTTATTAATACGGTGAATATAATGTGTACTCAGAGACTCGGTAGTTTGAGAAATACCTACGAATAGCAGATATAATGTAGAACAATGGTAGCCACAAGCCAATTCAAAGATTATCGGTTGGGTGCACACATATTGGTTCCAGTGGGTGAATATTGAAATTGATTAAGGATAGCTGAATAATTTGTGTCATATATGAATGTTTATTTACCAAATCTGCGTAATCTAGTGAATGCGGGCGTGCAATGCATTGCGGTACCATCGACTCGTAAATATTCGCCCGCCCTTAAGTTTGGACGAATATTTGAGAACGAAAAGCTACATTACAAATGTATAAGCAACAGGAAAGTTTCAAAGTCTTTGGAAATTCTTACAATGTAGAAAATTGCATTAATAAAAAGGGAATTCTCCGTGAAAATTAGCAGTGAATTTACAATAATTGTTATCCAAATTTTCCCATCGGTAGTCGCCAAAAGACGGCAAATTGCATTAGCATAGTTTTGTGCTACAATATTACTTGATTCTGTTATAGTTTTAGTTAAAGCTATTCTAATGCAATGAATATTTTCAACGAAATTAGATTTTTTTTCAACTAAACGAGCTGGGAAACGAGGGGTAAACTAATATCTTAAATGCACTCGTGTAGCAAAAAATGACCGTAGCGCTCCAAACCAAACCATATCTTAAATGCAAGAGCTCATTATAACATATATTTTCCATATTATGGAATTCTTAAATTTTGTTCTTCTGTACGTCTGTCATTTATTATTTACCTTTACTTTATATTTAACATTTTCAGAAAAAAGGTATAATTCTTTTACAAAAATGACATACACATCTGAAGATAGTACAGTAGAAGTTGAAAAACTGTTTAATATTCTCTTAGATTATGATCATAGTTTTCCATTTACATCTCTTGTTTCTATATTTTTATTGGATTCTTACATACTGTTTTTATCTTAAACCTCACGAATATTTATTTAAATTTTAAACCCCATTTTTAAGTTAAAATTTTTCATTTATCTTCATAATATATAAAAATTAATAAAAGTATTATCTTGAAAGAAATCGGAAAAAAGTTTGAAGTAAGTGATAATATATTTCGTTTTAAGCATACAGACTAAAAACGATGACAAAGGGGATTTAATTAACATTTTCAAAATTAATGTGGAATATAACAGACTTTTAACACTAATATACATATAGTGTGTATGAGGAGAAACAGACTTGAAGGAGAGTAAGTTCCATCTTAATTACGCATTCCTTTCAGTTTTTTAATAATGCGACACAAAATATTCGAATAAATGATTAGAATATCATTTTATCTTAAATATGTCTAATTTATGTGCAAGTCAAGTTGCTGAATTTAGTAAATCAGTATCTTAAGTTCGGTGATACTTCGTATTCATATAAAAGTACATAAATTTAAATTTTCCCAACAGTGATACTAATTTTCAATCTTGAGGAACCATTTAAATTCCTATAATACGAATATTTCAGTGAAAACAACTAGACAAGAACTGATCTGTAATTTCATCATTTGGTCTCGACCAATCAATGAATACCATTGAGGCCCGAAGTAGCTAGTGGTATCTTTCTGATGAACGTCATTCATTACCTTCGTGTCTAGGCGGAATATAGGCACATTAAATCCCTTGACCGGAAAGTCTTATATGTTAGAAAGGATATGAGAACACATTTTAAAAGGCACATGACGGAAATAGAGGCCATCATAGGCAACAAGGCAATTTGTAAGTGACTTTGGCCACCAAGGTAGTCGTATTTGATACCACCAGACTTGTTTGGTTTCACTCCTCTTTTCGTCGGCCCCCGGTAACGACTACAATGAGTTCGATTTCACCGATCCGTTAACATTACAAGATAAGTCGGAGACGGATAGTTACTCCGCGCCGTGAAGATCTCAAGCGATGTCCAATTCATAGGAAACGTGCTGTTTTCGCTTTTCTGGAGGCGGTGATGACGCCGACAAGTGTGTTTTCCGCATCCTGACCAACCTTTTGTGTTCAAGACCATCCGGTACGCGAGTGTGCAAATGTGTCACTGTGATATCTCTCCGTAAGCGCACGATCCACTCCGAGGACAGTTTCAGATCGGGAGTTTGACTGGAGCGGTACATCTTTCAAAAGGTAACGAGCTCAGCGGGGACAAAAAACTCGCGTAGAGTAAAAGGGCAAAGCTGACTTGATCTTGAAAACGGATCCTTTTGATTTTTACGACTTTTATGCAAAGAGGTGGACTTTGTTAATTAGTGAACAAGGACTGAGAGTGTGTTAATTAAATAAAGATTCAGAAGTATTTGTTAACCCCAGATGAAAGATTTGATTGAACTTTTAAAACAAAATTCTCTCAGGTACCATAAATTTATTTAGTGAATTTTTTTAAAATGTTTTTGATGTTCTTTATTCATAATAAAAATGTTGTTGCTTTAGAATATTTGATGGGCCTTAGTTATTTAGAGTTTGATGATTTTTGTATCCGGATACTCTCGAATTAAACCAAGACCATACCTTCAAGATAAAACCAGGCCATACATTCAAAATGAAACCAAGTAAATAAATTGGAATTCCTTGACATGTGTTTAAAAAAAGATCCAGTGCGTCCTTCCTATGACATTTTATATTATCTGCCATGTTATCCTAGGACTGTCCGATTGTGGACGCTTGAAATTGAATATTGACATGTGAGTAGTTGCAAAGGGATTTACCTAAGTGCAAAGTCTCGCTTCACATTAATCAAACCTATGAACCACAAATAAGCCTTAACCAATTTCCTCCAATAACATACCCTCAACCCATCTGTAATATAATTCCAAATAATTCTGTAAACCCAGAAACCAAAACTTTCCACCACCAATCCAAGCAAATGTATCATGCAGATAGTACTGAGTTTAGTGAGTTTCCACAGATCTCTGTGTAATCAAGTGTAACACCACAGACTATCAGTAATGAGAACCCTATGCTAAATTCGCTGCGACATAAATATAGCCACATTTTTTCAAAAGATAAATATGATATTGGTATAATTAGAATAGAGCCTCCAAGAATCATTTTAACCTCTGAACTCCTTGTTAGCCAAAGACCATATCGTACTTCCCAAATTGAAGAACTTGAAATAAGAAAACAAGTGGAAAAATTATAACAGGCAGGTATAATAAAAGAAGATCCATAGTGCCTATTCAGTACCAATAACTCTCGCTCTAAAGAGAGATGAAGGTAAAAAGACTAGACTTTGTATTGATTTTCGTAAATTAAGCGCTACTACTAAAACAGTTGCTGAACCTCTCCCCAGAATTGATTGCCTGCTAGATAATCTAGTAATGCCAAAGTTTTTTACACCCTTGATTTGAGACCTCAGGATATTGGTATATCCCCGTTCATCCTAAAGATACTGAAAAACTTGTCTTTGCCACCAGTTTTGCCCTTTTTCAATGGTCACGCCTTCTTTTTGGATTAATGAATGCCCCAGTTATATTTAATAGGACAATTAGACAAATTTTGGACAAACATAGAATTGATTCTGCGTGCCATTACTTTGATGACATTAGATTATTTAGATGGTCATTAAAGCTGAGCTTGTTTGATAATGAAGTAAATTATCAAAAGGGTTCAACTAATTATGAAGCTGACATGTTATCCAGGCATCCCGTGTCTCAGCATCTCCAACATCATGTGCACCTATTGGACTTAAATGAAATTAAAAAATATCAGAAGATGGACAATGTTTTAAATTAAAAAATTGCAGAATTTAATGATATAATAGTGTATAGAAAAAGTGGTATTAATAAGATTGTTGTACCTGTATCTCTAAGGTTAAAAATATTACAAAAAACTCATGAGGAGTTTGGACACCCTGGAATTAAAAAAAGTTAAATTTAATTTCTCCTCAATATTATTGGCCATTCATAACTAACGATGTCACTAAGTATCTTAAGCATTGCCATACATATCAATTAAATAAGAAACCCAGACCAAAATGTTTTGGACTTATGCAGGAGATCCCACCTACTGAAAAAACTTTTAAATGGCTATCATTAGACAATGTCGGTGGATTTAATTATTATAACTATACAAAAATACTTACATATAATTATTGATAATGCTACTAGGTACATTTGGGCTTTCCCGTCTAAAAGCTTTACTACAGAAACCTATACTGACTGTCTGCAACAACTTTTTCAAATACATGTCCCAGAAAATTATTAACAGATCGTAATCCTGCTTTTACTTCTTCCAATTTCAGACGATTTTTGGAGCATAATGGCGTTAAGTATAAATGGCAATTTTTAACTTCCACCCACCACCCACAAATAAGTGGGAAGGTTGAACGTGTTAATCAATCCTTTATAACTCACTAAAGTGTAGAGTTAATGCTTCTTCAACCGAAGTACCCTGGACAAATTTATTAGAGTAAGTTGTTAATGAATACAATAACGCACCCCTCTCTGTGATTAAAATTTCCTCCGCCTATTTGCTTTTTGGCACTCTGCCTTACGCGCCACCCATTGATCACATTAATAACTATTATCCTCCTGTGGATCAAGCCCGTCTTTTGGCGAAAGAGAGAACTATTAATTATCATAACAAAAATAAAATTAGATATGACGCTCGTTTTCTGGCAACTAAATTTAAACCTGATGATCAAGTAATCTTGAGGAATTTAATTACCCCAACACATGTAAATTAAGTCAACCTTTTTCTGGCCCTTTCACAATTCTTAGACAATATTCAGATGTAAATTATGAAATAGATAAACTTAATTACCAATCTGGTCAAGCAACTGAAATTGTACATGCTTCTAAATTAAGATATTATCATCAACCTAATCTCTTTAAACTTCCTATTAGAAAACCTGTTATGTGTGAAATTTCAGAATCTCACGAGTGAAACAACCGAATGTGAGAAATCTAATTATTTTACTTTTTTTAATTTCTCCCCATCTTGAAGCTCTGTCCTATCACCCCTCTCTACTTATATTTTTGGAAGCCGTCCCAGCTGACTATTAAGTTTTAAAACATCTTCACTTTTCAGTCTCCCAAGGTTCTGAATAAAATAAATACTTAGACTTTATAATAACCAAAGTCAGACCATGGGATGACCACTCCTTGCCCCCCCCCATTTCTTATTACTAATTCCACAGGTAGGACATTTGGACACTTTCCTGTTTCTCCATCTTTAACCTATACAAGATGTTGTTTTTATCTGTCATATCCTGCAGGAAGAATAACGATTGGTCCTCTGTACGGCCAGTTTTCTTATTCCTTATTCGTCAAGGAACAATAGGAAGAGAGGAACCCACCTTTTTACGCAAAAAACTACACACACACACTCGTCACTCCTTAGAAGTAAAGTTATAAAGAATTAGAACCTAAGAAAGTTTTGGGTTACACACATACAAACACACACACACAAACACTTTTTTAGTACTTAGTTTTAAAAACAATTGATGTGATATATTGTATACCATAATAAGGTATTATATTTTACATTCCATTTTAAGTGCATATTGAAATTTTGTTGTGAATATTGAAGTACTGTCATGACCATCCTAAAATGATAATTTGGATATATTTAAATCTTCATGCCATTTTATTTTGTGAAATGTTATATAATTTTTTGTGTTTAAACTGGGAATTTCGATTTAGTGCACAAACAGGGCTATGGGGAGGAAGTTGAAATATTTTATATTATATTATATGTCACATTACTAGTTGGTAATATCAGCATTCAGTGTTCCTATTTTTGTACTATGTTGTGAATTAAAATTGTAAGGTATAATTATTATGTGACATTTTCATGACTTGAGCGGACACACAAGGATTATATTAAAAAAAATTTAAATTTTAAATTCCTTAACCAAAATAATTTTGTCATACGCGGTTCTCATCTGATGGAGAGCCTTGCTGAGGGAGTCGGCTCCTCTCGCAAGTCTTTTCCGGAGGGGTGAAAATTGAAAAAATAACTTTTATAACCATTAATGGAAACGCCTATACAAAATTCTTTTATATTATCGCAATATAATAACTCCCCTAATCTTGATTTCAATCTGGGAATGACCAAAACAACCTATTAGTTTTTCCCCTAATGTCACGTGCAGATACAATTATATAATAAGAAAATTCGAGAAAGTACGACGAAACAATCACCCCATATGGCATTTAAGTCAGGTGTCAAAAATTGACCAATTAGAAGTCTTGACGTGATCACGCGTTTTGGGAAGAATACGTTTTCTCCCGCAACTTCTGTGGATGGTCGTTGTCCTATTAACATGCAGCAAGTTGCGGTGCGATGCTTTCCGTCAATCCGTAATGTTCCAGGAAAAATTTATCTGATGTGTTCAGTCTGTCCCAAGGGAATCTTATTAAATAAAAAGACTTCATAACCAGCTAACTGCAGGAATGTCTTTCTCGCCTGGACTTCCTTTGGTTTCACTCCACTTTTCGCCGGCCCTTGTAACGACTACAATGAGTTCGAGTTCACCGATACGTTAACATTATATATATATATATATATATATATATATATATGGCGCGAGGCTTATTACTACCCATCCCATTATGTCGTCTTATATCGAACGTTACTCCTTCTTAATATATTCCTAAATAATTATTTATATTATAGCAGTCAGTGAATAAAGGCCTTTGTCAAAGAACTACAAATTAATTACACTTAAGAGTTTATTTCCGAATATTAACCTACCCCAATTCAATCTATTAATTATTTTCCAAGAAATCATCTCGATTCTCGTGACGCGTGACCAAACCGATAGAAAAAACTCTCCCGCTCTGCTAAAAAACCCTATTGTTTTAAACCATCTAAAGATATAGCGTATGCGCGTGACGTATACACTGGAGATGAGGCCGAGGAGGGTTCATAACTGTCAATCAAATCCAACCATAAAAACGGGGATTCCCCTAGATTCGCGTTTCGAAATAGATACGAAAATAGTGGTGAATTACGCCCCGAAATTGACTACCTTGAAGCCCCCTGTAAATTATTCAATTATTGTTCTTTTCCTAATTAATTCCTTACACACACGCACACACACATATATATATATATATATATATATATATATATATATGTATGTATGTATGTGTGATAATATTACTAACAACCTATAATCGCCCATTTTGAACGTTATTTCTGTTCTGGTAACACATTTTTCTACTCTTTGGCGAAAACGCCTCGCCTTTCCACGCACTAACTTCCTCCGCAAATTCTGGCAACCGATCTGACATAATTGTATATTGGCGCTTTTACGATAGACGCGGGTTGGATGTTTGCGAGTAACATGATGCTGTTTTCATGGAATAAACTTCAGTTGTTCTTATGATTTGGAATTGCATTTTATTTCGGCTTCGATTGTGTTTCTTCAAAAGATGGCCTTTTGGGTCATCACACCAGTTCGACAGGATGGAGAACCAAGTTTGGCGTTTGCATCAAGAAATCCACCTTTGTCACGCCTGAGATAGCGTCTGCATTGTGAAAAATGAAGACGCCATTGTTCTACAGGACATTTGGTTTCGATTTCCGCATGCGATCCTGAATGCACCAACTTGAAAAATGACCAAAGCTCACCGAACACAATGTCGACTACATCAAAGCAAGTGATGATGTCCTTGTTTCAGTTCATTCCAGTTTTGATTCCGACTTTTGTTTCCCTCCTGACCTCTCCATTTTTTTCCCGTCTCGGTCTGCGCCATCTTGTGATACACACGTATTAAACTCCAAATATTCAAGAAGTGATTCAACTTTTAATATATGTGAGCGACTGTCATCAAAAAATTCATTTCAAGATTGTAATTTTTTTTGCCATTTTTGCCTTCATCCCTGTGTGAACGCCGATCGCTGCACAGTGGAATCGTGGAAGCTCCAATAATCTATTTTCTCTCAAAATTTTCTCATTTTGTATTGTAATTTACAGTACAAAAATTGGTGTTGTAAGCAGGTCAGTTATTATTTTTGTAATTTTCTAGTATTGTAAAAGTAAAAGCAAAATGAACACTCCAAAGTAAATGTCGAACATGCCGATTGTTTTAGAATCCCGAATGCTGAAAAGGAAATTAACATTGTGCCCTTTGAGGAAGGCACTATATATATAGATTCATGGTTATCTTATTTTAATAAAAAATGTATCGAGGGAAACAAAGATGATGAGTGAAAATTAAAACATTTTTCACGATTTGTAAAAGGAAAAGCGCTTAACGTTTATATTCAAAATTGTTATCAAATTAATAATTTTACAGAATTAGTAACTGTGTTAAAAGAAAATTTTACACCCCTACCTTAACTACGTTTAGTGATTTTGCAGGGTTAAAATTTAATGAAAACAATGATGATATTACAAAATATTTCAGGAAAAAATTAGAAATGGAAAAAAAGTTAAATTTAAGAAGTGAAAGGATCATGGAGGGTTTAACTGATGGCCTCCCCAGGGAACTAAAATTGCTAATGATCATTAATTCCCCTGCTGACCCAATTTCTTGGCTTGACCAAGATCACAGACTGGTAAAAGTAAGAGAGAATCCACAACCTAGTAATGACTCGCCCAAATATGGCCCTTTGCTAGAACTCCCTAAATTCAAAACAGAAATGATTACTTTAGGAATTCGAATACCCAAACACTAGAAAATTAACCTCTCCTTATTCAGGACCTTACCAGATTATTAAAAATTATCTGAAGTTAATTATGAAATTGATAAAGAAAATTACCACACGAAAAAACCCACTGAAATTGAACTGAACCCACTGAATTTATGTTTGTATTTTCTTGATTTTTATTCCACTACAGTTGAATGTCTGTGTCAATTGTTAGAATTTGTATTTTTGTTCGAATTTTTGCAACATCAGTTACCAGACATTTGGTATTGATGTTGAAAGTTAATTTTGACAACATTTGGTAAATTTATTCTACTAATTGCTGAAAGAACTTTTAATATTTTTGTGTACATGATCTAGAGAAAAAATTGAAATTGAAAACCAATGATAAAAAAATAAAATATAGAAAGTGCTTTGCGTAAAGAAAAGGGAATAACCAAAGAGAAACGTAACAATAAACAACTAAAAACATTATTTTTCTAAAAATGACTACAACCCAGGATATCTCCAAATGAACTAAACCGTACTCAACGACAAAAAACAGTGAAAAAAATAATAACTTTTGTGTTTTTATAACTAAGTGAACCGTACCCGTCCAGGACTCTGAAAACTTTTCAGACTGTGATACACATGTCAGGGACTGAAACCTGCACAATATTTTTACTTGTACCTGTATTTGGAACGTCTTTACATCTATTGTTATTAGAGTTTTCATTCAAGTGTACAATTCCATTTTATTTTTCTCCAGCTATTTGTTTTTAAGATTATGCCATATTATTATGTTTTTCAATTGTATCTCTTAACATAAGAATTTGTTTTCTTCGAGCCAGATTCAACCTAATATTCTAACTAATAATTTTCATGTTCTCACTATCTGGAGTGTCTTGGAGTCGACGGCTGCGGCTCCAATCCGTGTTAGATGAGGGGGGGGGATATTCTGTGATAATATTACTAACAATCTATAATCACTCATTCTGAACTTTTTCTCTGTTCTGGTAACCCCTTTTCTACTCTTTGGCAAAAACACCTCACCTTTCCCCACACTAACTTCCTCCGCCAATTCTGGCAACCTCTCTGAGCTAATTGTATTTTGGCGCTTTTACGATAGACGCGGGTTGGCTTGAAAGCGAGTAACATGTTGCTGTTTTCATGGAATAAACTTCAGTTGTTGTTATGATTTTGAATTGCATTTAATTTCGGCCTCGATTGGGTTTCTTCAAGAGATGACCATCCGGGTCATCACACACACACACACACACACACACACACACACATATATATATATATATATATATATATATATATTTACCGGGTGCGTCATAAATTCGTGCAAAGTTCAAAAATTCGTAATAAAAGAAATAACGCTCGGAAAAATTTTCTGTTTGCGCAAATAGGATCAGAGGGACATTGGATTTTTTTTATATAAACAAAAGCTTCCAAAAGTAACCGAAAGAGGTCGCTTTTGCGTGACCACGTTAAGCTTGTATTGCAGGAAAGACATGTGTTATCTGTTGTCACCTTCATGCAGGATGGTGCTCCGACCTACATTTCACGTGATATCAAGACGTTCCTGTTGGAATCTTTCACTGAAGACCGAGTTCTATTAATCGCGGTTATAAGGTTCAGTGGCCCCCACGATCACGAGACTTGACCCCGGGATATTTTTAGTTGGGGGATACTTAAAGTCTCGTGTGTACCGGGGTTCCCCAAACACTTCGGTGGGGCTGAAAAAGTCATTCGACAGACAGTCGCAGCCATCGATGCTAGACTCGGCTGTAATGGGCTTAGTGACGTGTCTCACTTGTCTATTACCTTATCCTTTTAGCAATGTTGAACATATGTTACTTTAAAATAAATGCACAGTCTCATGTTACAGTGATCTGTTTGATTTTATGTTTAATTCTGCCTGATTTGCATAAAACGTCTCCGTATGACATGTGAGCGCCCTCTTTCGGTTACTTTTGGAAACTTTATTTTTTACATGGAAAAAAATCCAATGTCCCTCTGATCTTATTGGTGCAAAGAAAAAAAATTTCCGAACATTACTTCTTTTATTATAAATTTTTGAACTTTGCATGAATTTATGACGCACTCGGTATATATATATATATATATATATATATATATATATATATATATATATATATATATATATACACTGCTGGCCACTGTAAATGCAACACCCTGAAAGAAACATGCAAATAACATGAAATTTACAACATGCATTAGCGGAGGTGAGATATGCAAATGATTAGAATTTCAGCACAGACGCACATCACGCGAGCCTGTGGCGCCACTTCAAAGCGCTATTTAAGGCTTGGCGATTTCGACGATTTCAAGTTCGGCAATTGCGTTTTCTTGTGGTTTTTTTCAAAAAAAAACGATCAATTATGCCTCGTCGAAAACAACGATCATCTTTTGATCAAGTATCCGAGTTCGACAGAGGAGGGATAGTGGCCTACCTAGATTGTGGATTATGTTTCAGGGAAATCGGTAGTCGTGTTGGACGAAACCAAACAACTGTAATGCGGATATGTAATCATTGGATGCAGGAGGGTACGACGGACCGGCGTGTTCGATCGCATCCACCTCAGCGCACCACTTCACGTGATGACAGGCAAATTGTGCGAATGGCAGTGACGGATCGCTCAGTCACATCACGAACCATAGTACAGCACATGCAGTCTGTAACGCACCATCCAGTGTCTGCGCGTACCATTCGACGCCGTTTACAGCAGAGTGGTCTGTCCGCAAGACGTCCATTGCTTTGTCTACCCTTGACGCAGAACCACAGACGTCTCCACCGCCAATGGTGCGCTGACAGAAGGATGTGGAAGGCAGAATGGAATGAAATTGTCTTTACTGACGAGTCACGCTTCTGTCTGCAACACCACGATGGTCGCATTCGAGTCTGGAGACACCGTTAAGAAAGGATGCTGAACAGCTGCGTTATGCACCGCCACACTGGTCCTGCACCGGGTATTATGGTATGGGGCGGTATTGGATATCACTCTCGCACACCTCTAGTACGCATTGCCGGTACTTTAAACAGCCAGCGCTACATCTCCGAGGTGTTGGAGCCAGTTGTCCTTCCTTACCTTCAGGGCTTGCCCACAGCCATATTTCAACAGTATAATGCGCGACCACACGTGGCACGCATTGTCCAACGGTTCTTCGTCAATCGCCAAATTGAATTGCTTCCCTGGCCGCCTCGCTCTCCGGATCTTTCGCCGATAGAAAACATGTGGTCCATGGTTGATCTACGATTGACCCAGATTCCATCCCCAGCTGCCACAGCAGATCAACTTTGGCAACGTGTGGAAGCTGCTTGGTCTGCTGTACCCCAAGAACTCATCCAAAGTCTCTTTGAATCAATGCCGAGGCGTGTGGCAGCGGTGATCTCCAACAATGGCGGCTACTCTGGATACTGCTTTTTGCAGGAACCACTCTTCACAGAAGTCTATAAATTTAATCATTTGATACTTGGTCAACATGTTATCTACAAAATAAATTTTGTTGTGATATCTCTTGTCTTTCTTGGTGTTGCAATTTGGGTGGCCAGCAGTGTATATATATATATATATATATATATATATATATATATATATATATACTATCGGAATGGCAACCCGATGTGTGTCATTTTCGATATAAAATGAAATAGTTTCATTTCTTAAAGATTAAAAATCGTTTGATCTCCTTTAAAAATATGTTAAAATTTTTAAAAAACGAAATAATAATTTAAAATTTTCCTTCTAAAATTTCGTCTTTTGGCTTTTGAAATAATTCTTTCAATGTTCCGTTTTCAAATTTTCCTTTTTAGACAAAAAAGACATTCATTCAGTTAGAAAAAAATTTTAAAGGTTTTAACTTTCCTTTTCTTTTACTCATTTCCTAAAACCAAAATTGTTTGCGGTACGTTAAAATTATTTCTGGATTTAAATTATTAAATGACTCTTTCTCAACTAACAATTTTTCGTTTTGGCAACTGAGCAGAATTTCTTTTGAAGAGTAGAGTTCCTGAGTCTATTGTATATATCCTGAGTCTATCGTATTGTTCCTGAGTCAACCATATGACAATGTTGGGAGAACAGGTGTGGAATATAAAGTTTCTCTTTCGCGGGTGACTCATATTTCTTATTTGTATGTAAACTGCAGCTAGAACATTTTTTACGTATACTTAAAATACGGAGAGTAATTATAAATTTTAATAATTAACTTTTTTAATTTATTCATTATAATTAAGTATTTATATGAATTACTTCACTTGTTAATTCCCTTTTACGCAGATATGAAATAGTCTTTTTATTTAAAATTTGTTAAATTTTAGCTAAATTATTATATGGTAGACAGAGAGTTAGTTAAATATTTAACATCAAACTCAGGTGAGCAACGTTGGATGTCTTATAATTTTTTTGAAACGAACAATCGAAATTTTAATGAAATCTTTCCTGAAGTATTTAGGTATTTTGCGTACTTCTTTAGTTACAACACTGCCGATTGTATAGTTAATTTTTTTTAATAAAAAATCATAATTAAGACTGATCAAAGATTCTACTTGACATAATTCTAACAACTTTTACCAAAGAAAATCGTTGAAATTTACCCTTAAATGTTTATTGAAAGTACATTTAAAATCATCCTTATTATAGGAATTTATTATTTTTATGAAACTAGGAAATTCAACATTTAATTTAAAGTAAAAGTCACTTTTGATTCATTCAAAATATATAGAAGATTTTTTTCATTAATGCGCCGTATTCTACGATAGATGATCAAAGAGCATACACGTTTGCATGAGTTATGATATATTTAATTTTGTTTCAGTTTCACTAAATAAGGACTTAACTCTTTCATTTTAGGTAATGCTCAATTCAGTATGAAAATGTTATTACTAAATGGTTAGCAATCCCAATTGTATATATACTCACTGATAGTAATATTTTACTCTGGGATTTAATTCTGAGGAAGTCTTCAGACCATAACTACGAAACATTTACAATTTATCTGCAGCTGTAATTGCTCGTGTGTGAATACCTCCTAAATAAAACTATTTAACAATACCATTTTCGCCACATTTTAAAATAACCAGTGATGAGTACATAAGATAAATTTGAAATGTATCGGATGTGTTGTGGGAAGAAGTAAGCCTAACGAAATCTGCTTTGTAATATGTATATATGTAAAATGAATATTAAAGAAATTTTTAGATGATAAATTTAATATTAAACTTATAAATAGTTATGTGGAATGTATTGTTATTATTTTAACAAAAAAAACGTGTTGGCATTAGGCAGGTGGGAAAACAATTACATTATAATCAAGAAACAGTTTTTGAATAAGTCATTATCATCAAAAATTTCCACTTAATCATTCTACTTCTCCCATCATATCTTTACAGTTTTTCTTTGTAGTAAATAATTATTTAGTATTTTTTAAAAAGAGATATAGGAGAATAAATGTTTTATGCGAGTTTTCATTGATTAAAATTTATACTAAATTTATTTTAATACTGTAGGATATTTTTGAATGGACTTCTTTTCCTTCAATCTAAACAACATGAATTTTATATTCTAAGTTTCACAAGACTGAAATTTAAACCCAGCATTTAATACTGAAATGTGTGACTATTACCTTAAATTAATTTCCTAGAATTAGTATAAACTATAACTAGCTAATTGAAATTATATAAACTCACTTATAAAATCGAAATATATTTATTCCGAATTGTCGAGCTTAATTATTATCACGGAAAAACATATGAATGATGCAAATTTGTATTTGTAGAGAGTGTTTATCGATATAACGGAATAAACAACACAGTCTTACATATTTAACTTGATTTTATCATTCAGTAAAGCTCTACTGCTGCTTTACCTCCAACAACAGTAACATAATCGTTAATAGAGACACTCTGATCAGTTTGTCTGTTCTGAATAAAATATGATTTGTAAATGGGAAAATTTGGCGGTTAACATTTGGTGGAAAATGATGCTATTAAAACTGTTATTTAGGAGAGATGGCATTTCAGTGCCGTAGATTCAAAGATTTCTGTTAATGGCTTTATCATGTCCCGTCATATATATACACAGATGTTGAACTACATATGGATGCAGCATTTATATAAAAAATAAATTTTGCAATAGAAATGGCTTGCTTCATTTACGTTATTAAGGGAATTGTTTGATTCATATAACTCTCACTTTAATTTCAAGCAATAGTCTTCATTTTTATGGATTGAAAGATAGTATATTCAATAGATATATATTCTTAGATTTAATATACTTCATTTGTGAGAACCCTTCCTAGTAAAAGGAAAAGAATTTAAAATATTCTTTCACCAAACATTAAAATAAAGTTGCGTTATAAATATTTGATAGATTCCCATACTTTAAGAAATCTTGAGACAATGAGTGTTTAAACAGACATTATCACGGACCTACAAATATTGTACTGGGAACAATATTTTAGCATGTTACAAGAAAAACTGAAGACACATAATGAGTGAAATCAGAATGCTGAGGAACATGTATAATTGCATGTTACGTAATACTAAAGAGACAATATTTCAAAGTCAGGTTGTAACAAACAACCGACCAAACAAAGATGAGAGTACTCGCATATAGGTTCTACACGAGCAGGATTAAGGAATAAAAGGATTCTAGGCTTTAAAGTACTGCGTAGGATTTTCCCCTCTAATAAGATATTTCTCTAGGTTCCATGAGGATAATCACCGGAAGAAAAACCACGGTAGTTGTTAATATTATTCATATAAGTGAAAATGGCAAGTTCAATATAAAACTAAATCAGCCCACTTAGAAATGAATTTATTTTTGTCTACTAATGCGGGGCTCTTCTCAATTCAGACATTCGGACATAATCCGAGAGAATCGTCGGTTGCTTTCAATCGGGGCATCGTACAGATGAACCGACACCACCCCCTAGTGCCACCTCCATTTTGACCGAGCACCCACTCCCAGGGGTGACATCAGGGCTGACGTACCTTCGCAACCCTGTCTACCTCATAGAAATACATTCCGGTCTACGGATTTAATGTGCTCATATCCGGCCTAGACACGAAGCTATTGAAAGGCGTTCGTCGGGATTCGAACAAGCAACACCAGTTCTACGCCTAAATCTCTACCACTAGGCTACCTCGGGCCAGAAAGGAAAAATTAGAAAATATAGCCCCAAATTAAAAAAGGAAATACAATTAAAGCCATAAAAAGTGACAACAGCTCTAGCATTTATTTCATACTATTATTGAACAGCCTGTATAGTGTATATGCAATTGCACAATAAAGTGACATTTCAAAGAATCTAATGCCTCTTCAAATCTTCATAAAATTCAGAAATTGACACATATTTAAAGTACTAAAATGGATTTTCTTGATTTCTGGGAAGCTTATTTTTAAAAAATTCGGGTTCCTTGGTTAATGATTTGTCAAGCACCTCTGTTTTTCCTCAGTTGTGGAAAGGTTTTTTTTAACTGTGTTGGCCTCTTTCTTCAATTTTTCCCTCTTTTTGCCACTAGATGGTGCTGCTTGCCCTATTTCGGTCTCTCCGTTGCTTCATTGGCATAGCACGTGCGGGTTATTTAAGTGCTTATGCACTGGTCTGGTCGATTAGTCTTCGGCTTTTTTGAGCTGCCACTAAGTTCGTTGCACTCATGAAGAAGCTCCTTTGTAGTTTCGAAACGGCCGTATGCAAAATAATTGCATCTTATTGCTATTTGTGCTTTATTTACGTTGGTTTTCCTATTTATTACTGAAATGGGCCTTCATTTTAATGAAATACCTTCACAGTGTTTACAGTAGCCCCAATTTTTAAACAAATGAGTCACGAAATTTTACAGCGTAAAGATGAATATGGGATTAGACAGAGATATTCTTAACTTTCTCAACAAAGAAATGTATTTTACACGTTTCCCAAATCAAACTATAGAAGCTTAAATACAGTTAATTCATTACAGATTTACACTCATTTGATTGAAAAGGGAAACAAACAAAAAAAAAATGTGTGTGTATCTCACGTTTAAAAATTTTTTTAGCATCTGGTATGTCTCACAAAAAGGAGATCCCAAAACTTAAAAAGATCTGTGTGTCACATTTTTATAGACTCATCCCGATGAATATAAGCCAAGTTCTTTTTCCTTTCTAGGAGAAAGCAGAATAGTTACATACTAAAATCGTTGCATCAGCAGTTTAAAAAAAATGGGTAATTTTTCAGACAATTTTAACGAAAAATTTGCTATTTTGCAGAGGTTACTTTTAAGTCCACCATGAAAGGCCGTTAACTATGCTTATTACCTAGTAAGGCATTGATTTTTTATGTTTTAAGTATTATTTAAATAAGTCTGAAAATTTGAAGAATATCCGCTAATTTTGGCCAAGAATGACCTCTAAATTTACAGGAATAAGGTACCAGATAGGTTTATTCAGGAGATTATATCGAGAGATTTTGATGGTTAGGTAATGAACCTGGCACCTCCCCCCCCCAAAAAAAAACATTAGTTCATTTGTATTGAATTAATCTTAATGTCGCATGTAATTTGTAAATATTTTAGAAGCATTCTCCTTCCCTGACTTAGAGTTAAAAAATTTAATTACGAATTATGACAGGAGAAAAACAAAGACCATCTAAGGATAAATTTCTATTTTGAATTCAGAGAATGGAAGTTCTGGGATATATACAAGCTTCTATAGAGGAAACAGTTTAACAAAACCTTAATTGTAATCTGTTTTTATCGATTTCTTCGGTTGCTTTTTTCTCAAGTCTTTTTCCTAAATGTGCATTCCGGCAGTGTCTTTATTTGAATTAAGAAACTGTCTATTTGAGAATTGCGTTTTCTGCACAATGGTTTCAATTAAAATTCTCGCTCGGCATATAAACCTTATGATTCATACATCATACATTTACTTCGCAATGACAGAAGTTTGGAAAAGTTTTGGTTTTATTGCATGTTAGCCCATTTAGCGGGAGTCGTAGGATGAGTAATTGCATGAACTTGTTATTCAATTAGCCACTAGAATACAGAATTCTGAATTGAATTGTGTCAGCTCATTCAAAAGGTACGAATAGTGAGATTTGATGTTTCTCTACGTTTAATTCCAACTTGAATAGAGGGTTTAGAGTTAGAGAGCCAGGGTCATTTTTCGGGTGAACGCTGAAGATTCAACTATTTTTCGATAAAAATATTCAGGTATACATGTAACTATATATGTAATGGAAGTTTACATATTTTTGTTCTGAAAAGTATGTATTTTTGTATTTTGAATTTTGTTTTATAATTTTCCTTTCGTACAAAGCTAAAATACATACAGTAAAATAAGATTTATTGTTTTATCATACACACGGGTATGTTACTAACCAGCTTTTTAATCCTTATTGTTTAATTTCGGAGTATAGTAACAGAATCAAAATATTAATATTTTTATTGTACAAATATATTTTAAGTCCTAAATGGAAAGTAATTTCTTTATCTAAATTTATAAATATAAATAAAGATATTCATACAATTTTAGCCTAAATTTCTATTATTTCTTGAATAAATGGAATCCCCTTTAATGATATGTTCTTTTTTTATTTTCGACCACTAGTTATATATGCCTTTTCTTTGGGACGCAGGGTGTCATTATAACGAGCGTCGACTGTATGTGTGTGTGTGTGCACGAAGTCACTTTCCTTTTAATAATAATGAATTTTAAAAGAAATGAAGATCTAAGAGAGGAAATATTAGGAATGATTTAGATCTGTAACACAGGCCAAGGAAAAATGACTTTTTGAAAACTTTTTTAACGTTAATAGCTGATACTTATGTAATTGTTGGTGCTGAATTCGTATCTGACCTCAGTTTTTTTCTATCTCCCGCAGTTTCGTCACAATGTGACTTCGTCGGAAACTAGAAAATTAGCCGAACATACCATAGAAAATAAAAGTAAATAAATGTTACAATATGAAGAAACTCTTATTCAAGTATAAACATGAAAATAACATTTTAATATATAGATTTTATGTGTGCTTTGGTTTATATTTCCTTTCCCCCCTCCTTCTCCTTAAAGCTCGTAATATAGCTTTTTCGCCTGTGAATCGCTTGCTTCTCGGTTATAAACTTCTTGGTGAAGTGACCAACAGTAGTCTCCCATCATGTTGGTATTCTAGAGGCCCTGATACCGTCATTCCATCAATTTAATATCTTGAAGAAACCGCTCACTTTGCTCACCCAAAATCTTGAATCACCCAAATTATCTGGAAAAAAATCAAGGTGACTGTTCAAAATGTGAATTCTGAGGCTCATTAAACAGCCTAACTTTATGAACATTTCCAGCATGTTAGCTGAAATAGAAATATAATTTGGGTCCTCTTTGTTGCCCAAAAATTTGGTCACAATCCGCTTGAATGATACACAAGCCTCCCTTTTAAAGTCATTTTTGATTCAAAGTTGCGATTGAACATCATTATTCGGATGTCAAGCCCAACATACACGACTTCTTCTAATTTTGCTTCTGATAGATCTCGCAGAGATACTTGAAATATGCTCCATCTTTGGGTAAGGCTTTCACAAACTGTTTCATTAGGCCTAATTTTATGTGTAGAGGTAGCAGCAGGTTCTTGCGCAGAATGTTCTTCCCTCCAGGCTTAAACGATTTTCTTTCAGGTCAGATTTTTCTGGACCAATGTTGATTCCTTGCCCTACCGTCCCATTCACATAAGAAGCATTGAAATGTGGTAAAGCCACAAAAAGTGGCTGGAGGTTATCTTGAATTCGCTAAAAATGTCATTTCTTTAGATATTGAGTGTTGAAATGTGAAAAAATGGTGGTTGATACGGCTTTTTCATTGTCATATTTGGTTTCAGCTCACTAAAAACAACAAGAATAAGGCAAATTTATTCAAAAAGTTTTTTCATAGTCAGCCTGTGTAATCGATACATTTTCCCACTCCTAACAATGTATTTTAAAAGTTACAGATATAATTTCATTATATTTCTCCTCATTTCAGCAAACGTTTTCTCTTATTAAATGTAACCTTAGACAGAAAAGTTCCAGGACTGAGCTCGTAAAATAGTAATTTGTTTAACTTAGCCACTTAAGTCTTATATTGTCAAAGTAATCCCACCGATGCCACCGTTTCGGGAGGTCGTGCAAGCAAGCTGAGAAAGCTTGATCCGAGATGTTTCTCAGCACATTTGTCACAGCTGGTTTCATTCCTGCACTATCTTAGTGACGCTTCTCTTTCCCATGCCGGTGGGGTGAATATGGGTGACGCTGGTGCTAGAAATCACATCTCAAACTCTGTATAAAAGAAAATTTACGTAGCGGGTTTCTCATACGGAAATCACATTTGAATATTAGTTGTTTGTGAGAAGATCGTGTTAGGCCTCATACAAGAAGGAGAAATGGCTACGAACACGCGTCGCAATTTGATAGCGGCAGGATCGTGGCCTATCGCGAGTGCGGTTTATCGTTCCGTAATATTGCTACTCGCATTGGTCGGAATTCAACAACTGTAATGCGAATATAGGATCGATGGGTTCCGGAGGGTCATGCCGAACGCCGGTCTCCCGATACTGACGCTCGAGAAGACAGGCATGTTGTCTGGTCGTCCTTGCAGGATCGTACAGCCACACAACGGACCTTGATTCAGAAAATGGCATTGTTTGCTGCCCGACAAGTATCTGCACGAACAGTGAGACGACGTGGGGAGCAGCACGGATTGTCTGCACGGACACCAGTATTGCGGCTTCCCTTGGCACTGCAGCATAGAGATAGCGGCGACAGTGGTATGCCCAACGACAAAACCGGATATAGAAGTGGCACCACGTCGTCTTTACAGACGAGTCCCGGTTCTGCGTGCAGCATCATAATGAACGTATCCGTGACTGGAGGCACCGAGGAGAGCGAACGTGACCTGCTAACATTCGATATCGTCATACGGTCGCTGCACTTAGTGTGATGATATGAACAGCCACTGGGTACACGTCAGTAATCTGAACAGCCAGCGTTACATTTCTCCTATCTTAAGGCCGGTGGCTCTGCCCTATCTTAGAGGCCTCGGAGACGTCATCCTCCAACAAGATAACGCAAGACCGCATGTTGCTCGTCGTGTCTTGACCTACCTCGATACAGAGGATGTTTGACTGTTTCCCTGGCCAATACGTTCTCCAGATCTCTCACCCATTGAAAACAACTAGTCATGTGTTGCTGACAGACTGGGCTGCCACCGCTCTCGATCCACTACGATTGATGAAGTACGGCATAGACTTGAAGCAGTATGGAATGACTTTCCCGTATCTGTCAGCCAGGTGCAGTTCGACACAATGCCTAACCGGGTTAGAACCATTTTAGCGGCTTGAGGATGCAGTTGTGTGTACTAATTTCGGACCCTGTATACCACCAAATTGCCTACAAATTTAATAATGTTTTCTTCCTACTATGTTGTTTTCTTTCCTTCCTGATGCTGCTATTTTAATGGGCAGAAATGTATTATAAATAAAATTTGAGGAGATCCGTCTTGTCAAATCGATACCATATTGCTTCTAAGATTTTCATTTTATCTTGGGTTTCTTATATACCGGGTGGTCATTAAGAAACTTTGCCGATATATGGACATCTAGCGGCCGTTCCGTTCAAACTATCGAGATGAGATTTCAGATATAGTTATTCAGTGGCATGAGCTGAGGATTCTAAGAACGACAACAAAGTGGTGCTCGCGGTTACGGTTATAGGTATAGAAACTCGAAATTTTCAAATAAAAAGCCCACTTTTTTTCATCGCAAAATGCTCAGTGCATGCGAAAACCCTAAAAAGCGTTGGAACGATACGTGTATCACAAAAAAGCGGATGCGTAATGCACGCACAAAAAAGAGCTCTGCGAACGTCGAACAAAGACACGATCGGGGCACACGGAGAAAATTTGCATATGACAAAGGCTAGAAACCAATCACAGAACGCCGTTCGCTAGATATTCAGATTAGAAAACCGCTAAAAAGCTCACTGATCGTGTTTTATTTATCCATTCGCAGAGCTGTTTTTTGTGCGTGCATAACGCGTCAGTTTTTCATGATACACGTACCATTCCAACGCTTTTTGGGGTTTTCGCATGCGCTGAGCATTTTGCTGCGGGAAAAATTGGGCGTTGCCATTTGAATATTTCGAGTTTCAATACCTATAACCGTAACTGTGAGGGTCACTGTTTTGTCGTTTTTAGAATCCCGAGTTCACACATCTGAATAATTATATCTGAAATCTCATCTCAATAGGTTGAATGGAACGGCCGCTAGAGGTCCTATATCGTTTTTGTAGGCCGTTTGCAGAGCTGTTTTTTAAACGTGCATAACGCGTCCGTTTTTTGTGATACATGTACCGTTCCAACACTCTTTATAGTTTTGGCATGCGTTGACGACATTGCGATGGGAAAAATTAGTGTTGCCATTTGAAAATTTTGAGTTGCTGTACCTATAACCGTAACCGTGAGCGCCACTTGGTTGCCGTTCACAGAATCCCGATCTCATACCTCTGAATAACTATATCTGAAATCTCATCTCGATCGGTTGAACGGAACAGCCGCTAGAGGCCCTTATATCAGCAAAGTTTCTTAATGACCCTCCTTATATATATATATATATATATATATATATATATATATATATATATATATATATATATACATATATATATATATATATTGTACCAAATTCGTGGTACGGGTAGATATTTTTAAAAGTTAATTTCAAATACAGAAGTAAATATGCCAGTTACCGCAATTGAAAAACAGAAATTTTATGAACATTAAAACTTTAGTGCACTTCTTCACAACTTGCAAAAGTAGACAAAAATAAGAACGACGAATCTTCGCTGAAAGTCGACGAACTGTAGCACCTATTAACTTTTCTTAACAATTAGGAATTCAGAGTTGAACATTAGTACAATATAACGGTTATTAATAAGTAGCATACGACCTTAATAATCTCTTAAACTAAGGACCTCGTCTCAAATTAACCGAGAAGATATCTTTACAAGAAGAAAATGTCGCCTGTTGAAAATCTTCAACCTACCGCCACAAAGCCAACTCTTTTAACTGATCTTTTTATTCCAGACTCTTATTCACCTACGAAACAAAATCCGTGATGCCACACCGCTCAACCAAACCCTTTTCTAACACTATACCCAAGAGCAGGATTTATTGCTTACTCAATGGTAGACGCGTGAACGTGCTAAACCATACTTTTAATTAACGTGAACTCCAAAACATCGCATACTGGAGATAACACGCCAAGTTAGCCCCTAACTCGTAACATTGCCCCTCCTTTAAAAGACTGAACGTCCCGGACAGTCTTTACACTAACAACTACGGTCTTAAAATGCTATTACAAAATACACCTTTACATATAAAAAAACATAACACATATATCATTACAAACTAAATAAAGAAACATATAATAATAACCGTTGAAACATATTAAAAGAATAAAATAAAATAAAATAAAATTGGGTAGTCTGGATCTACTTGCCAACAGCCTATGAGCCATGGCTCGGGTATCCTCAATTACTTCAGGACCCGCTGAAGTCCCATGGTAAGGAGCGAGCCGGTCGTAATTCACAACCTCCGCTTTGTTGTTCGCAGATTTTCGAATTCGCACAATGACGTCGTTGATTCTTTTGACGACGACGAAAGGACCGATCCAGTGGGACTGTAGCTTGGGAGACAAGACTTTCCTACGAACGGGGCTCCACAGTCAAACTTTGCTTCCTTCCTGGAACTGATGGTCTGTCGCTGTCGCGTCGTACCGCCTCTTCATTCTGTCGCTGGCCACGTTGATCCGTTCTCGGAAGACGGTGGTGGATTCCTTCCAGTCTGTCCTGGAAATGATTGACATACTCCTCCGGCGAAGAGGAGGCATCAGTGGGGCAGCGAAAAGGGAGGTCGCACGGCAGCCGCAGATTCCGTCGATACAGCATTTAGGCGGGAGAAGGTCCCGTTGTTTCATAGACGGCGCTGCGATACGCCAATAAAAATAAAGTCAGGTGCCGGCCCCAGTCCTTCTGGTGCCTATTGACTAATAAAGATATGTGATTAAGAATGGTTCGATTAAAGCATTCGACCATATCATCCGACTGGGGGTGTAGAGGAGTAGTTCTGGTGTCCTCGATCCGAAATAGTCGACACATTTCGGTGAAGATTGCTGACGTGAAATTAGTCCCCTGATCAGAGTGTATCTGCATGGGAGCTCTCAATCTGGAGACACAATTCTGAACTAAAGATTCAGCTACGGTCACTGCCTCCTGATCAGCTATGGGGTAAACTTCCGGCCATTTAGTAAAATAATCCATGACAACGAGTATGTACTTGTTGCTATCAGTGGAACGTGTAAGAGGTCCCAGGATGTCGATAGAAACGCGCTCGAAGGGGGCACCTACGTTGTAACGTTGCAACTTCCCTCGGCTACGTCTCTTTGGTGCTTTGCAAACTGCGCAGGCGTCGCAGGCTCGGTACCACTTCCCGACACCGTGCCTGGTTTTTTCCCAGAAGAATCGCTCTGGCTCCTTGTTTGGGGTCTTCAACACCTCAAAATGCCCTCCGGTGGGGCTAATGTGGAGTTCTTCTAAAATTACAGGAATTTTTGAGCGAGGAACCACGAGCTGTCATCTTGTTGCTTTTCCATCGTCTGACTCCCACTTTCGGTATAGGACACCGTTTCGTAACTGCAGGGAGTTCCAGAGGGCCCAGTACTATTTGGTATTCGTGCTGAAGGTCGATATTTGTTTCCAGCCTGGTTTGGTGCTGGACAACCCTATGTGTTCTACTATGGGCTTTATGTCCGGGTCTTCATTTTGTTCTTTTCGAAGCTGCTCATCGGTCCACGGTTCCGGAGACAGGGGGACAGCAGTGACTTGCCGAACAGTGGGAATTTCAAAGCCATACTTCTTCTCCGTCTTGGCGCAATATCCGCAACTGTCAGGGCCCGGTATTCTGGATAGCGCGTCAGCATTACCGTGCGAAGAACCCTTACGGTGTTTCAGGTCGGTAGTGTATTCCTGTAACATCTGTATCCATCTGGCCACCTGGCCTTCATGATTTTTAAAGCTCAGGAGCCATATGAGAGAGGCGTGTTAAATCCGCAGCACAAATTTCCGGCCGTGTAAGTAATGATTGAAATATTCTACGGCCTTCACCATGGTTAGCAATTCTTTTCTTGTAACGCAGTAGTTCCGTTCAATTTTGAAAAGGCACTTGCTCCAATAAGCGATATCTCTTTCTTCGACACATCCCTGAGACAGTCAATTTCCTGAGACAAGAATGCACCAACGCATCCAAATCTTGCATCCGAGTCTAGGATAAATTCTTTATCACGTTCTGGGTAGGCCGGGATGGGTGCAGACAGGGTTTTCTTAAGTTCTTTGAATGCGTCTTCACACTCATCAGTCCAGACGAACTTCTGGTTTGCTTCTGTCAATCTGTGAAGAGGTCGAGCTAAATTCTAGAACCCTTTATCAAACCGCCTGTAGTATGAGCAGAGACATAAAAAGCTCCGCAACTGATGCACGTCTTCAGGCCGGCACCGGTCTTTATTAGGGTCAGCCTGGACCCTCTGTCGGAGATGATGTGACCGAGGTACGTCACTTGGGGACGAATCAAGTTGCATTTCTTTGAATTTAGCTTCAAACTGGCCTCTCGTAGCCTTTGTAGAACCTTTCTGAGATTTCTTAGGTGGTCTTCGAAATCGCGCCCAACAACGATTTTATCGTCCAAATAGACCAGACAGGCTTCTTAGGAGAGTCCTCGCAAAACTGTCTCCATTAGGCCCTCGAAAGTCGCTGGCGCATTGCATAGTCCAAATGGCATAGCTTTGAACTGCCATAGCCCTTATCCTGGCCCAGTACTAAACGATGTCTTCTCTTTATCTTAGGGTCTGATTTCAACCGGCCAGTACCCGCTTTTCAGGTCGAGAGTGGAAAACCACATGTGTCCGGTTAGGGTATCCAAGGTGTCATCAATTCTAGGGAGCGGGTAGCTGTCTTTCTTAGTTATGTCATTTAACCGACGGTAATCTATGTAAAACCTGGTAGATCCATCCTTCTTCCGGACTAGGACGACAGGAGAAGCCCACGAACTGGCGGAGGGCTCGATAACATCATCCTTCAGCATCGCTTGTAGTAGTTTGCCAACCTCCTCTTGTTTAGCCAAAGGAAGTCTTCTGGGATGTTGCCTGATCGGGGGATGGTTCCCCGAGTCAATTCGGTGTTTCGTTCGTACGACCCACTTCTGATGCACTTGCAAACACGTCTTGGAAGTCATCGATGAATTTTTCCGCCCCAATACTATATTTAATATATATTAGACTCATAAAAAGGCGCAATTCTGTATTCTTACCAGATTCTTTAGATGATAGCTTAAATTTTTCTCGAAAAAGGAATATTTTTAGTGCACAAATACCTTTAGCCATAAATCAAGCGTAATGTGTGGGTCCAGAAGCGCGAAACGATTGATTATTATCATCTCCTCCAAGAAAAAATTATGATAATTGCATAAACTCTTTATAGTCATCCCTTATAGTTGGAGATTTAAGTGGTTTTGGTAGAAATGTTAACATATATTCTTTTAGTTTAGTACAGTTTACATTGTCAAATAGGTCCAAATCTACAGACGGTCGTCCGCACTTTATGGAAACGATTTTGTTAGTTAAGTTTTATGTATAAATGCCGTATTTTTTTAGGCGATTTGCTTCTGTTTGATAGCCATGGTCATTGTCAATAGCTCTAGCTCGAATTTTCGATAAAAGTAAACTATATTTTAGTATTGTTATGTCAAATTTACCCCATTCCTCATGGTCCGTTTTCCAAAGCCCGTTCAGTGTTTTTGGATACCGATTTCCTAAGTCTCGTTTTAATAAACTGAAAGCGCAAAAGTCCATTGGAGAAGTGTCAGGGGATTTTACAGGTACAGTGGACTCTCGTTAATTCGAACTCGAAGGTTCGCAGAAAAAAGTTCGAATTATCCGAAGTTCGAATTATCCGATGTTAAGAGAAAATATATAACTTTAAATGTGTATCACTGAAGAAGAAACTCTCCTAGTATGTATAACCCCAGAAAATATATTATACTATGTTATCTAAAGTTAAACATATTAAAAAGCAATACAGACTTACCTTAATCATAAAATGAAGCAGAAGATATGCAGTATAAAGTAAACTTTTATTAAAAATATGAATTACACTTTGGGGAAAAACTGTAAAATGGATGTTTGGTTCTGTTTATGATGCCTACATTGTTCAGCCAGCTTCTTGATTTGAAGTAAACATTTCAATTCATTTTCAGAGGAAGGTTCCATCTGAATAAATGCTTTCAGAGTTTTAATAGAGTCCATTATGGCTTTGTCCATCATGGCCGCATTTAAAATATCTTTCGGCAAGTAAGTAGAAAAAAGCGCTGGCAGTTTCCTACCGAAATTAGTGCATACGTCTTCGTTTACATCAGAGCTTTGGCCACATACAGTTTGATAATTAATATTTTGCCTTGACTTAAATAGAGAAAGCCATCCATCACTGCATTTAAAATCTTCAATACTCATTCGACTTGCCAATTCATCAGCCTTCGTCAGCACTAGGGGTCCATTTATCGGAAAATTTCAAGATCTAACATCCTGGAACCATAGCAGTAGAGCTCTTTCTAGAACTTCTTGGGAAGCATTTCCCATGCGTTTCCTTCCTCTAGCAAATTTTGATTTTTCCCCATGAATCTAAAATTGACTCCTTGTTTTCAAATTAGTTGACAAGGCATTTTTTTAATTCCATAGTCAGCTGCTAACTTTGTTTTACATTAGCCATTCTCTACTTTCTTTAAAATTTCTACTTTTGTCTCCAAAGTTAGGGTTTTGTACTTTCCACGTGTAGACATCCTGAATTTTTACACGTTCACACCACACAATGAGGAAGAAAAACTAGACCACATTAACTTGTCTGCACTGCAGTTATAACTGACGCAGCTCCCTAGAATCTGCAGTAAAGAGTAGTTTTTTTCTGAAATTCTAAGAAAATCGATCCAAAGAAAGGAAAATTGCTTTTTCCGTTTAGCACTAATAAGAAGGACAATAGCTACTAACGTTTAGCGGACATGCAATAGTCTAGGAATGCAGGCATGTGCCTCTTTACACAGAAAAGAAATTTATACACACCAAATAATAAGTACAGTGTGTATTTTCTCCATTAAACGAGGAAAAAGAATTTTTTTGTCAAATTCTTAGTTCGAATTAACCGAAGTGATAAAAATTTAGTTCGAATTAATCAGATATTTTTAACATTAACTCCAATACAAGTTTTTTGGGGCCTTTGAATTAGTTCGAATTAACCGAAAGTTCTAATTAACGAGCGTCCACTGTATATCATTAAATGGAATACACTTTATTCCTGTTTCTGTTATTTCTTTGCTAAATAAGCGTCAGTCGATTTAGACATGTGACTAGAGGCTTTGACCATATGAAATTCCAATTTCACCAATGTCCTTTCCGTATAAGGCTGGAATTCCTTCTTCAAAAATGGATTCTAAAATATTCTGCTGATAGTAGAGTGAATTAATTTTGGCTTTACTTGAGTCTTTTTTGATTTTTAATCTGCCGTTGTAATAAAATCCTGGAACTATTCCGTCTGTGAACTTTTCTGTACTCTCACTTAGCCATTTCGTACGCTCATTCCCGTCAGTTGAGAAACAGAAAATTGATCATTTTTTATTACAGTCACTTAAATGCACCCATGCCTCAACGAGTATTACCACAAATTTCCAATTTTCAGCAGTTAGGTGTTTTTCATATAATTTTCTACAGTTTGTTTCTCTTTCAGCAATATGCTTTGTCAAAAGCAGATGAACATTACTTTTAAACATCTTTTTTAACTTCAAATCTTTATGAATGATTTTACTTACAGTGCCAGAAGATATTCCTAGTTTCGATGCAGTGGATCTTTGAGTTGGCGGAGTTTCTTTTAGGATCAGAGACTTCACTTTCTTGATATTTAACTGCGTTCGAATAGTCTTAGGATGAGGTTTCACGGTCATGTTTTCATTTTTACTTTCAGTTAGACTTTTATTCCTTTCAAATTTAATATATTATAAATACCTATTTTGGAATGCCATAACCGTGATTTTTACACCGCTTTATAATTTGTTGATACGCACACATCTCCTCGGAAAGCGCAGTTACGTAACCTTCGAGTCATTTTTCAATTTTAGGTGCCATTTTCAAAATAAATCTTTTATTTTACATTCCAATGAAAACAAAACAGTAGCAGATGATTATTCTGAAGTTGCCAAATTTGTATCTCAAAATTCAAAAGCCAAAAATAAATTAGAAAATCGTTTCCATAAAGTGCGAACGTCCGTTGTATTTCTATATATATTATTCCTAAAATTTGTTTTTTTTATCCCTCTTTCTCCCTTCATACTTAAATACAATCAATAAATGATGTACCATTAAAATGTTTAAGATCTCCGTTTCGAGATAATTGCTAATTTAGAATTACAGATATTATTGTTTGTTTAAAAATCGAAGTATAAACATTATAATCAATTTTTCTTCCCCTAGATGGCCCGCGCTTTTTTTTATTTTACCATTACCAATCGCATTGAAATTTCAAATGTAAAAATCGTTTGCTTTTATTGCCATTGTGTGATTTCATTAATGACTTTCTTTATTGACAACATCCGCGTAGGTGTACATTATTCTTTTTGCATGGAAAAACCATATATATTATTTCTAGAAGGTGATTTTTTTGTGCCGATCCCTTTTTCTACCTTCATACTTAACCAAAATCGATAAATGAGGTGCCATTTTAAATATTAAGTTTTAAACTTTTGACGAATTGTTAGTTTAGAATTACATATTGCATTGTTTGTTTAAAAATCGAAGTGAAAAACTGACTTTTCGTCTTAAAGTTCTTATCCTGGATGCGTCGAAACGTGTGGAATAGTGTGCGGTACATATATATTTTTATATTTATTATAAAAATATATATTTCGGTCCAATAGTGTGCACAAAGAGGTTTTTAATGTAAATATCACATTTTCCATGAGTTTGTGTCATATTCAACTTTTAATACTGTCTACAGAGGTGTTTTTACCTGTACATAACTATAAGGTTTTTATTTTGACATGAAAAACTATTTTAAGAGAACGACAGAATGTAAAAATATGATTGGAATATCAGAATAAAGGTATATATATAGATGTGCCAGTCGAGAGAAAAATGCGATTAGGATCACCAAAGATACCATGTTAAGTCAATGGGAAAAGCGTACGCTCTCGCTTCTTTGTTGACATTTACTTTTCTTGCTCACACACTGAACTTTTAAATTTTAAAAACACGTTATTTGCAATTCTTTTTTAATTGTCATTGCCCTTATCCTTTATATGTGCTCACTTCAGTGTCAAATTTGAAGTACTGGGTGTCTTCTATGATCAGTCTTATAGTAAATACTTCATCTATATTCTATAGTTAGAGAATAATTGCACGTAAATATGTCCTAATATTACAAACTATCACACCAGCAATACATGAATTTTCAGTATAAATAAGGACTAAAACTAAAACATAGTTATAGAATAATTCCACGTAAATGTGTCCAAATATTGCAAACTGTCATACCAGCCATACGCGATTTTTCTATATAGATGAGGACTTTCCTTTTCTTGCTCACACACTGAACTTTAAAATTTTAAAAACACGTTATTTGCAATACATTTTTAATTGTCATTTCCCTTATCTACATAAGGCGCTTACTTCGGTGTCAAATTTGAAGTGCTCAGGGTCTTCTATGATCAGTCTTATAGTAAATACTTCATCTATATATTAGTTCTATGGGTTTTATTTTCTTAGTTCCTTATAGTTCAGGTACTATATTTTGAGAGAACCGCTGTACATAAAAAGAAGGTTCAGGTATCAAAATGAAGGTCTTTAAATAAATTTGTTATTTTTTTTTCAATCATCTGATGTGTATCTTTGTTACTTTATGAATTTGTCCGTTTCAAAAAGATTAACCCTGAATTTCGACGGGTTTCTAATATACTCTTTGACAGTAATAGTCTATTATATTGAACAGTAATAATTTTCTGCTAAAGAAGTCAATCTGAAAAAAAGTGATTTCCCCAGCCGACGAGATGTCTAACACGGGGCTATAACAGTTTTGTCAACAACACGATTTGCGAGGTAAAATTGCTTCACTGAAAATTAACAAAATAATTTTCCCCAGGTTCAAAAACCAGAAGAAACTGCACCTATGGAAGAGGAGTCTATGATAGAGGTTAAAAAAATTGTTATTACTCAGTGGCCCGTTTGGCTGTTTAGTTCGACTGAACGTGACAATTAGTTAGAGTTGATAAATTAGATGCAAATATTAAATGCTAAAGTACAATAAGCATTGAGCTGCGTAATTTAGAAAGACATTTGTTATTCCCAAAATGAAGTGAAACATGCTCGATTTCAAACAGCGTGGACACTAGTGACTAACTTAATATTTTCGGTGACTGAGAAAACGAAATATAAATTGAATTTAAGAATAAGATACTTGAATATTTTAATATTCATTTACCTCAAAACTACATAGTTCTAATAAAATTAAAATTGGTAACTCTGCAAGCATTGAGAGAATTAAATAATGGGAAAACAGAAATGTTGTAAATACCTTGAGCCGGATAGCCTATTTTGTTCTTTAAATGAGTCTATCTAAAAAGCCTACTTCATCATCGAAAAAAAAGATTAAGCAGCCATACGTCATTGTGCAACTATTCTATTAATCATTATGTCTGCAAACTTCTATAGATCGCTTAAAATTGTACATCCAAGATTATTACACTTAAAACTAAGAAATGAATTCGGTGTTGACGAGAAATATGAAATATTCAAACAACGAAATCTAAAATAATTTCTATCTCGGTACCGTAGTATTAAATAATTATTAGATCTCATTAGAATGCATTTTACTCCTACACAACTAAATTCATGTTTTGAATTTAATTAGTTCTAATTAATACCATATCTTAATTATTTTTTCTGTCACTTTGATTTCAGTTTCGTCCAGCACGTGCAGTAACTTAATTAAGGTGTCCCAAAGTTCTGAGTTTATAAAATAACTGTGTGTAAATGTGTCTTAATATTGCAAACTATTATACGAGCAATACATGAATATTCTGTACAAATGTGGAATACAACTGAAACATGGTTATAGAATAACTGCACGTAAATATATCTTAATATTGCAACCGATCATAGGAGCAATACATGAATTTTCTGCATAAATAAGGACTAAAACTACAACATAGTTATAGAATAA